>JASAUF010000165.1:1755000-1990000 GCA_030180095.1 Magnolia changhungtana | reverse complement strand
GGCTCGAGTACCACCTCGACCAGAAATCAATTAGGATTAAATCCTATGGAAATTTAACAAAGTTAACTAAGTGCAAAACTCGATTAGCCATGAAATCCGTTGGGATCGCTTTAAATACGATCTGCAAGACCCAAAACTTGCCAAATCATTGACTCTAGGTTACCCTAAAGTTTAGGATCAAACTCATTTCCCGGATGCTCTCGGGAATGAAATGAAACTTCAGATTAGTCTAGACCGCACATCTAAGTCCGATTCAAACGAAGTTAAGGAACTAGGACCGCCTCACTTGGGCTTGACAACCACCTCGGAAATCGTCGTCCAAATAATGTCCCACGGCTATTCGCTTGAGTTCGGAGTGAGGGAGTGTGAAAATCACTCTTTCCTTTACAAAATAAATATCTCGGAATAGTGATCTGGCACCATTCGGTTGCGGATCAAGATAAGCAACCAGACCGTCGAATCGACCAAATTACACCCTCGGATCGGGAAAATTTCAGAACATTTACATGTACTTGGAATTTCGGATCGTGGCCCACTGACCGTTGAACTGAAAGTGGCCTGCCCCGTGTGATCTGGGAATCCGATCGAGTTGAAAACGTAATCCCACGTAGATTCATGAGCTGTGAGCTTAAGTCTGACGTTTGGCTCAAGGGGGGCCGCCAAAAATACTCTTTTGAGCTGGAAAAGTGCCGAAATACCTATAATAGTCGTACCTCTTGAACCGGAGTCTATTCCGGGGAGGTTTTTGGCTATATAAGGGCCTTAGAACAGCCCCTCTCACAGCCATACGAATTTGGGATAAAACCCTAGAGAGAGAGAGAGAAAAAGGAGAGAATCTTGGGATTTGTGGGAGAATTTTTCTCCTACTGTTGTAGATCATCCAACGGCCGCACCACCCCTTCCTCGACGTTTTTCCGGCGTCACCGACTCCTTTTAAGGTGAGAAACCCTAACCCTAGATCCGATTTGAGGTGTATAGGCTTTAGGTTGTGAAATAGCTAACCGATTTCACTCCTTAGGCTAGAAAACTCCCGAATACGGAAGCTCATCCAACCTTGCTGATTCGTTGAGATTCCAAGGTGAAAGGTGAGGACTTTAGGTGTATAGGTTGCGGTTTTCAACGCTTTCAATGTCCGATAATGGTAGATTCATGATCTGTATGCAATTACACATGTACAAAGTGCTTTCCGTTTTCTGTTTCGATTAGAATTGTAGAATTTGGAATTTCACATACTCTAGGTATTCGTATAAAATACCGTATACGTATTTTTTATGGAAATGTATTTGACATGTTTATTTGTCGTATGGATATATGATGTATGGATAAAATACTCATTTGGCGAAAGGGTTCGCCTAAATACATGTTTACTAATATACACCATGTATGTAGAAATACGGTATTGTAAGAAGTACCGTATACGTGTATATTTTAGCGATGTGTTTGCCATGATTAATTGTTGTATAAATATATTATGTGCGTATAAATTAATTTATTGACGAAAAGAATCGCCGTAATACATGTTCGCTTGTAAATACTACGTATGTTGAAATTGTGTATTTTAGAAATATCGTATACGTGTAAATTTTGGAAACGCAATTGTCATGATTATTTGCTGTATGATTACGATATACGCGGATAAAATGCTAGCTTAGCGAAAGAATAGCCCTAATACATGTTTTACTAATATACGTCATGTATGTTGAAATAGCATACTCCAAGTGTTTGTGTAAATGCTTGTGAGAGTGAATGCTTCGATGTTTGCAGACCGTAGGTCGGTCTTGAGATGAATTCTCGACTACCTTAGAGACATGTAGGATTTCCTCCATGTGGTTGTTTACTACAACCACTCACATATGATGTATATGTATTTGTATCCCTATCTGTATAGTGCTCTATTACATGCTTTATAATATGCTTTATATCATGCTTTATAACATGCTTTATATCATGCTTTATAACATGCTTTATGACATGCCTCCTAGCATGTTTGTGTTACTTTGTTTATCATGCTTAACTCCACATGTTATTGATGAGAACTGTTTGAGTTTGGGACTATGTCTATAGTCCAAACATTCGGTACCAGACTTGAGATTGTGGTTGAGATTCATGTCCCCACAATGGATGTGTCTGACGAACCCGAGTCGTACTTCGGTTGGCAATAGTGGTTGGCCACACGGAGTGCTCTTGCGCTTCACATCGCCCAACTTGTTGTGCGCTCGAGCTAGTCAGGCTCGTCAATTAATCCGATATGTCGAATGTGTGTTCACCATGTCTGGTCATTACTGTTTGAACCTAGGGTACCAAACTTACCAGTGGCAATCCCGTTAACCATGGTACTTCGATCCGCTAAGACTCATGAGCCAGACATGGTGGTATGGGACACCGTGGCCGAACTATCGGCCTATGCCGGGGCCATGTGCCTCCCCGTAGTGACCATTGAGCAACCCAAACTCGTGAACCGAATACGGTGGTATGGGACACTGTATTCGAGCTGTCGATACTTACGGCGAGAGCCGAGTACGGTGAGACCTGTACTCGTGTTTGACGGCAACGAGTCATCCGTAGTATCTTCGAGTATACTCCAAGGTCCGTGATTGGCGACGAGTCTTTCACAAAGAACTCCGAGTATGAGTTGAGCCGAACTGCGGTGAGACCCGTATTCGAGTGACGGCTGTGATTGAGCCGAGTACGGTGAGACCCGTACTCGAGCCGACGGCCGCAATTGAGTCGCATACGGTGAGATCATATCCGTCTTTGATGGGTGACGAGCCCTTTGTGATGCCTTCGCTACGCCTCTCAAACCATAATATCGTATAAGATTAACTAGGACTGACGACCTTAGAATGGATCATGTTTGGGAATGATACAAGGGAGGTACCTTAGTTTCCCAATATTGCTGTTTGAAACGGACTAATAACAACTCGAAAATCATGCGCATCATTGCACCGCATGTGCCTAGTAGATGTGGGGCACTGAGGGAGTTATGCATTCGCGAACGTAAGATGTTGTCGCATGAGGATGGTTTGACAAGGGTATACATCATCATTTCATTTCATTCTTGCATTTATCAAGAGTAGTTAAACTTGTTTGATTTGTACTGCTTTATCATTACTGCTTGATTGAATTGATAACATATTAACCTATGCTTTATTGTTCCACTGAGTTAGCTACTCACTCCCACGTTACGGGAAGGTGTTTGCAACACCAACCAGACTCATTCTGGTATAGACTAGCAAGCGACGGTTCAGGAGCCGGAGCCCGATTTTGACGAGGACCAGGATGAGTTCTCATTTATGCAGTCTGACGGCTATGCTTAGGCCGACTGTATCGCGGGGACTTCAGGACTCATCTTTTAGATTGTATTTTGATTTTTGACTCAAAAATATTACATGTATTTGAGTACTCAATTAGTGTTCATACTCTGGTGTTCACAAAAAGTTTTGTTTCTTTACATACCTTAAATATACAATTTCAGTCTTCCGCTTGCCTTTATACAACCGAATCTGAGTATGAATTCTTGTTTTTGGCATAATCTCATTCATGTTTATTGTTCTAACTCAGACAACATTTAACCATCATTATGTATGTTACATAAGTGATGCGTTGGAACTCGGGAGTCGAGTTCATACTCAACCCCCGAATTTCAGGGCGTTACAGCATGTCACACTTGAGGCAGAGAGTTGAGGAAGTCCACGTACCATGTTCTTGTACAGCAAGGTACTCAAACCCTTGTAACTCAGATGCCCATACCTCCGATGCCAAAGATGAAACAAGTTTTGAGTTCTTGTGTGAAGGCACTGATCAGATTGTACTTGAGAGGAAGCTTGAGACTGAGGCAGCAAGATAAACATCCGATTGGCACTCATGTTGGTTTGAATTATTAAACCCTTCTTTGGATGAAATATCTTGCATATCCCTTCCCTGATCAAAATAGCCAAGCCTCTTTCTTGCAACTGTCCTATGCTCAAGAGATTATTTCTCAACTCTGGAATATAGTATACCTCAGTAACAACATGATTGACTCCATTCAGCAGCAGCTTCACACTTCCCTTTCCCATCACATCCATCTTAGTGTTGTTCCCCAATTTTACCGAATGTCGAAATTTTTCATCGAGTTCATTGAACATAGTTCGATCGCCGCTCATGTGATTAGAACACCCTGAATCAAGGAACCATGCATCTTCTCTTCTGGCCTTATACAACTCCACATACAACATTAAAAGCATTTCTTCCTCCTCATTTAGCTCTGCATAATTTGCTTCTTTGTTCCAAGAAGGACATTCATACCGAAAATGTCCAAGTTGATGACATCCGTAACACTCCACAGTTGCCTTGTTGAAGTATGCTCGACCTCTTCCTCTTCCTCTTCCTCTGTAGGTACCACGACCACGACCTCTTCCTCCTTCAGATGTCATTTTCACAGCCTGTTCCTCACTATTTCGTCTCTGAAACTTTTCTTCAGATGTCACTTTCAAAGCCTGTTCCTCACCATTTCGTCTCTGAAACTTCTGTTCATGCACTATTAATGAGCTTTGTAACTCATCAACAGTAAGGACATCAATGTCCTTTGACTCCTCAATAGAACATACAACATAGTTGAACTTCTCAGTTAAAGAGCGTAGAATTTTCTCCACCACTTTAACATCCTGCATATCTTCTCCATAAATTCGCATCTTGTTGGCCACTGTCATGACCCTAGAGAAGTACTCTGTCACTTTTTCACCGGACCTCATCTCAAGAGTTTCAAATTCTCTGCGGAGAGCTTGAAGGTGAGACCTCTTGACCCTTGCATTTCCTTCAAATTTCTTTTTCATGGAGTCCCATATATCTTTGGCAGTATCCTTCTTGAGAATGGTGTCAAGAACGGTTCGGTCGATCGCCTGGAAGAGATAGTTCTTCACTTTCAGATCCTTTAGCTTCATCTCATCATTCTTCTTTCGTTGTGCATCTGTCTGTATCGATTCATTTGCTGGCTCAATATAGCCAGGCTCCACCAGCCCCCAAAATTCCTTAGATCGTAGAAAATTTTCCATCAGCATGCTCCAATGATCATAGTGACCATCAAATCGAGGAATGACTGGTTGTATAAAACTCCCTTCCGTAGTCATCTTCTGTGTTGCTGTAAGAACTTCAAAGACTGCTGCTTTGATTTATCAGGCCCAGTGGGAGCTTTGATACCAGATTGTTAGGAACTTTAATCTGAAACTAAGAACAAGAACGCAACAAGCTGGATTGAATGACTCAGTTTTATTAACAATAACTTTGACTTAAATAGCCAATCAATACACGATCTTAACCGGTGGTAACAGAAACTTGAAACAATTCAAATACACGTAAACAGTCCCTAAAGACTAGGACTTTATTCTAACATAAAAACAGTCCCTAAAGACTAGGACTTTATTCTAACAGAAAAACAGCAGTAAACTCCTTCATCCAGCACCAACCAGTACCGAGAGGGGTCACTATCGAATCTGAGTACATCGGCAACAAGATGTGCCGTGGATTCAAGGTGGGCCCCACCTGGTGCAAAGTCATCCTTTTATCGGGTCCACAGAACACCGTACTAGCACGATTTCATTTCGGATATCCCATGAGATATTCGGGCCATGGAATCGCCGAGGACGAGGCAGCGACGACCGAGCGGCTGCGGTTTAGGAATCAGGATGCTACTGTTTGGAATCCAAAAGATTATCCAAATCGTTTTATATTATTTTTGGATCCGCTGCGTGGACCCGACTTGCCTGTCACCCCGTGTCACAAGGCTCCCTTGTAACTCAAGAGGATTTATGGGACCTACCACGATGTAAGTATTAAATCTTCTCCGTTCCTCCATTTCCTAAGATTATTATAGGACATAATGCTAAGATTGAAGGATATCCAAAACTCAATTGGGCCACTCGAGTGAAGATTAAACACACACCGTTGAAAACTTATCGGGTCAACTGAGTTTTTTATATCCGTCTTGTTTTGGATTCATATACTCAAATGATCTAAATAAACGGATGGACGGAGTTGGATATAACAAAAACATTTTGGTGGGCCCTACGGATCTTTTGGTTACAGGGGAGCCGTCCAACCCCGGGTACCGATACCTATCGTTCCTCCGCGAACATCGAGCTTGCCCACCAACCGACAAACGACGCATTTCCGTACAAGATTCGTGGTCCGGCAAAGTCTTTCTGGGTTGAGAGCTTTGGTTGGTGGGAAAGGTGTTACCCAGTAACACCGTAGGTGATGTTTCCCTCATTGTGGGCCCACCTTTACATGTTTTCTTTATATCCACACCGTCCATCAGTTTTTCTGGCTCATTTAGGACACGATCTTAGAAAATGAAGCAGGTCCAAATCTCAAGTGGACCGTACCACCAGAAAAATTGGTAGATGACCATTAAAAACTTATTGCGCGTCCCAAAAGATTTAGATCAAGCTCGTGTTGTATTTTACCTTCATCCAAGTATTATGGATCTTATCAACTGTTTGGATGGAAAATAAATATTATGGTGGACATTATGAAGTTTTTAATTGTATGAGTTCAATGACCACTGTTTACTGTGGTATGTTCCACTACCGATTTGGATCTACTTCATTTTCGAGATACTGAAGTAAAATGATATTTAAAAACTATGGACGGAGTGGATATGCATATATAAAAAAAAAACATTAATCTAAGGCCCAACGGTTAGAAACTGCGTATGCATTGAGCTTATTGGCTATCTTTTAAAATTTAAAAAATTAAAAATATAAATATGACGGCCAATCATATTTCCGCAAACAAGTGTCAACGAATCAGAGCTTAGGATTATTAAATCTGGTATCTGATTGTGACTTAGGCTTGATGAGACGCGCACTCCAACGGTCTTAATCCTCCTATACAACTTCTAGGCTCATGCTTATCACGATTCTTACCTAGCCCGAGTATCGCCTAGCTCTTTGGATAACATGGGACGTGGCGTGGTTGGGTGAGAACTCATCTTACCACTTTCAAACGGTGACTTGTCAAACATGCTTTTTGTAGCCTATCTTGATGTACGTTTTTTATCCATGCCGTCATTTTCCCAACTAATTTTAATGCACGGATAGAAAATTAAAGAGATCTAGATCTCAGGTGGACCACACCAAAGTAAGCGGTTGTGATTGAGGCCTCCCTCTAAAAAACTTATGGGGAACCACAAAATATTTTGATCAAGCCAGTATTTGTATTTTCACTTCTTGCATGTATGTGTGACATAATTAACGGGTTGGATGGGAAATAAACATTACAAAGGGCATTGATAAGCTTCTAGTGGTGGGTGTTAGATCACCGTTGCTTTTGCTGTAGTGTGGTGTGGTCCACCTGAAATTTGGATCTACTTCATTTTGGGCTCATGTAAAAAAAATGAGCTGCAAAGTGGATGGACGGTGGAGATAGAACATATACATCATGGTGGGACCCACAACACGGGATACCAAGGGCGGTAATAGCGGGCATAGTATTCAATCCACGTCCCAATCAAATCTTCCTACGGCCCAACTTCACCGGCTGGAAATAGAGTCACCACGCAATCCGCAAAGAGCCGTGCTAGCAAATCCTATCCCCAGTTTTCTTTTCCTTTTTTTTTTTTCTTTTTTTTTTCCTTCTAACAGGGAGACACTTGGGTGGAACTTTCATTAGATCCACCCCGTCCATCAAGTAGTCTCCCTTATTTCTACTCTAGATTAAAAAAAAAAATCATGATAATTCAAATCTTAGGTAGGCCACACGGAAGGAAACAGGTGGGATGCCAATCCCACCATTAATTACAACTAAAGCCCACTGTGGTATTTATATTTTATCAACCCATTCATCTAAATCTTCTCAGTGAAATCAAAATCAATCCTCAGAAAAATCAAATTGATTCAAAACTCAGGTGTTCTATAACATGTGAATTTATAGGTTTTAAGTCATAATTCGCTGTAGGGTGGCCCAATGGCAAGCGGACTGCGTCCTGTCCCCTGCCGAGAAGGAAATAGGTCCAGGGCCTGTGTGGGTTCACCACGGTGTATGGGTTTTATTTCATCCATATTTACAGGTTATTCTACGGTATGCAGCTTAAGTGGACTATACCATGGAAAATAGTGGTGATAATGACACCCACTATTGAAACCGTATTAGGGCCATCATGATATTTATTTGACATTCATAATAAGGTAACATAGCCATGGATGAAGGAAAAACACAAATATCAACCCGATTCAAAACTTATTCTCCAAGAAAATGATATATATAGAGAGAGATGCTCACACACAACTAGTTGGACACTGCATTGTGGTCCAACTAGCTTGGCATTTAATTAGAAAAAGTTTCTCTTAAATACAATACACACACCTAGTTTGCATTAATTAATGCTACTTAATGTTAAGAGAGAGGGCGCTTGCTTTACGTTAACTTTTCTAGAGGTCTTTTGAAAACGATCTTGACTTGGGTGGGCCCCACTGTAGTGTTAATGTAAAATCCACCCTGACTATCACGTTTTTCACCCCATGTTAGACCTACAAATCGAAAATCAACTCCATCCATGGTTCAAGTGGACCGCGCAATTGGAAATAGTGAGAAAAAGAAATCTCACCTTTCAAAATGATTCATTTGACTAGGTAAACTTAAATAAAGTATTTCTCTGATTTTTGAGTTGTAGACATAACCTTTGGTATGGCATCTGGAATGGATTTCACTTACTAATGACTGTGGGTCCCGTAAAAATCAAAGCTTAACGTCTCTCCTTCTATTGTTCTATTGGTGTGGCCTACTGGGATCAAAACCCAGTCTCGTATTTTGTCTCAAGCCTTAGAATAACATGACGCATCTAACGGTTGTAATGGATCTCACATGCACATCACGATGGGCCAATAAAAATAAGGTTAGGAGTTTCTCCAATGCGGCTAAGCTTCTTCAGCTCGGTTACAGCCACTTCCTCATGCAACGCAGTTAATCTCTAATCATGTCACCCACCTTGATGTAGGTATTATATATCCATACTGTCCATTAGTTTCTTCAGCTCATTTTAGAACATTAATCGGAAAATGAAGCAATTATAAATCTCAAGTGATCCACACCATAAAAATAGTGGATATTGAACTCTTACCATTAAAATTTTTTTAGGGCCCACCGTAATTTTTTTACTTGGCATCCAACTTATTTAAAAGGTCACAAAGACCTTGATAAAGTAAAATAAAAATAAAAATCAAATTTCAGCTTGATCAAAAACTTTTGGACCACAAAAAGTTTTTAACGGCCAATCATCACAGTTTTTGTAGTGTGGTCCACCTGAGAATTTTATCTACTTCATTTTTCGAATTATGTCCTATCACAATCTGGAAAATATGGATATAGGGCATGGATATACAATACTTATGTAAAGGTAGGCTCAGGAATGCACGGTACCAAGTGAGATCAGGTTACACCTATTCCACATCACTTTATTGGAAACACGCACATTTTCCATCGGAATCGAAAGAAGTTTAAGAGCAGTAGACAAAGCCAACCTTGATTTTTGATATGGCCCACCTTGTCATTTATTTAAGATCCAATCCGACCATCAGATGTGCAATCTCATTGTAAGCCTAGAGCCAAAATATAAGGTAGACTTGTAATTCAGGTAAGCCACACCAATAGAATAATTAAAGTAGAGATGTCCACCTTTGATTTGTATAGGAATCTAATTATATGATTATGTGAAATCCACTCCAACCATTAGATGCGACAGCAAAGGTCAGGTGAGGGAACCAAAAATAAGTTCCACACGTGATTTAACTGGGCCTCATCAAACGAACCATTTTGGAGGGTGATGTTTTTCAGCACACTATTTCCATTTGTGCGGTCCACCTGAACGACCAATGAGGTTGATTTTTAGTCCCTAAGTCTAACATAGATTGACACATGTAATGGTCGGATGGATTTTACATTAGCACCACAATAGGGCCCACCCAAGCTAATGACCATTTTGAAGAACATGACTGAAAGGTAATGTGAAACAAAGTACCATCTCCCTAGCATTAATTAGCATTAATTAATTCTAACTAGTTGGACCATGAGTTTTGGTCCAACTAGCTGGGCATTAAATCTCAAAATTCTTATTTTCATACACATGTAATGCACCACATGTGAGGATATGTGATTCTGAGTTTTACATTAGTATTTTGGAAATTATGTATCATAGATTCAAGCCATTTATTAAATAGAGCACGCTAATGAAATTTTATGTACCGAAAGTTAGTAAATTGTTATCATCATTAGAACCACACATGTAACTTGAATATGAACCGTTGGAGTAGATTTCTAATAGTTTACTTTTTCATTTATAGATGATATCATGTTATAGATAAAAAAAATATTTTTTCCAATATACTTACAATGGACCCTACCCAATTAACGGATTGGATTTGCAAGATACATTGGGCATCACCCAAGTATATCATGTGTGTATACATTTTTTAGTGGTCATTTGTAAACATTCACCATCCTCTTTTCTCTCTCCTCATTTAAACTATTTTTTCCTTATTTAATGCTCTCCATTCCCTGTACGTTTGGGATTCAAATCACGTAACTAAGTTATGTGGGCCCCACCATGATATATGTGTTGTATCCATACCACACATCTATTTGTAGAAATAATTTTAGGACGTGGTTCAAAAGAATGAGGTAGATCCAAAACTGAAGTGGACCCCACCACAGAAAATAGTGGGGAGAGTGACGCCTACTATTAAAACCTTCCTAAGGTCCATTATGATATTTATTTGAGATCCAACCTGTTCACAATATGACATAGACATTAAAGAAGGGAAAACACAAATATCAGCTTGATTGAGAACTTTTGTGGCCCTTAGAAGTTTTTAATGGTGGACATCACCCTCTCCACTGTTTTATGTGGTGGGGTCTATTCCAGCTTTGGATTTGACTCATTCTTTGGCTCATGCCATAAAATAATCTCTCCAAATGGATGGACGGTGTGGATACAAAACATACATTATGGTGGGACCCTAAGAACTAGGTGACATCATTCAGTGCCGGCTGTGAATCCGTGTCAAAGTGAACTTTAGGAAAGTTTCAACGGTGAGCATATTTTTACCACTGCTTGATATGGTGTCCTCGAGCCTGTGATCTACCTAACTTTTGGTCCTATACTATAAAGTGGCATGGGGAA
The DNA here is from genome assembly GCA_030180095.1 of Magnolia changhungtana. Lineage (NCBI taxonomy): Eukaryota > Viridiplantae > Streptophyta > Magnoliopsida > Magnoliales > Magnoliaceae > Magnolia > Magnolia changhungtana. The sequence continues at coordinate 1,978,845 of JASAUF010000165.1, read as the reverse complement.
ATGAATGGAGCAGATAAAATCCACACATTCAAAACTTCTATGACCTAAAAATATTTCAACCTTGACGTTCAATTACCACGTTTTTAGCCCACTTGAACCCAAGAAACGGTTCATTTTTGGCTTCATGTCCTTGATTGAACTCAAAAAATGGATGGATGGGTAAGATTTCTCACAAACATCATAGTGGGCCCCACCTGGGTTCCTAGCGTAGGAACTTCCTGCCAAAGTCTTTTACAGGAAATCAGCGTGATTTGGACGTGTATTCGCAGCAGCTGGCACTGAATGACGTCACCTAGTTCTTAGGGTCCCACTATGATGTATGTTTTGTATCCACACCATTCATCCATTTGGAGAGATTATTTTATGGCATAAGCCAAAGAATGAGTCAGATCCAAAGTTGGAATGGACCCCACCACAAAAAACAGTGAAGAGGGTGACGCCCACCATTAAAAATTTCTAAGGGCCACAAAAGTTCTCGATCGAGCTGATATTTGTGTTTTCTCTTCTTTAATGTCTATGTTATATTGTGAACAAGTTAGATCTCAAATAAATATCATAGTGGACCTAAGGAAGGTTTTAACGGTAGGCGTCACTCTCTCCTCTGTTTTCTATTGTGGGGTCCACTCCAGTTTTAAATCTACCTCATTCTTTTGAACTACGTCTTAAAATGATCTCTACAAATAGATGTGTGGTATGGATACAACACATATATCATGGTGGGGCCCACATAACTTAGTTACGTGATTTGAGCCCCAAACGTATAGGGAATGGAGAGCATTAAATAAGGAAAAAATAGTTTAAATGAGGAGAGAGAAACAAGGAGGGTGAATGTTTACAAAGGACCACTAAAGAATGTATACACACATGATATACTTGGGTGATGCCTAATGTATCTTGCAAATCCGGTCCGTTAATTGGGTAGGGTCCATTGTAAGTATATGGGAAAAAATATATTTTTTTATCTATAACATGATATCATCTATAAAAAAAAAAAATAAACTGTTAGAAATCTACTCCAACAGTTCATATTCAAGTTACATGTGTGGTTCTAATGGTGACAACAATTTACTAACTTTCGGTACATAAAATTTCATTAGCGTGCTCTATTTAATAAATGGCTTAGATCTATGACACATAATTTCCAAAATACTAAGGTAAAACTCAGAGTCATATATCCTCACATGTGGTGCATTACATGTGCATGAAAATAGGAATTTTGAGATTTAATGCACAGCTAGTTGGACCAAAACTCATGGTCCAACTAGTTGTGTGTGAGCATCTCTCTCTCTCTCTCTCTCTCTCTCTCTCTCTCTCTCTCTCTCTCTCTCTCTCTCTATATATATATATATATATATATATATATATGAGGATGAACGTCATGCATATATCATGATGGCGCCACAATCGGCTTGATTTTTGCGTTAAAGAGAAACAAGGGTTTTTTTTTAAAAACCAAATGGACGTGGTGACCCATGCATGTAAGTTCATTTTCCTCAGCAGTTTTTGGAAATGATAAGTGCGCCACTGCTTTGAAATTACTCTCACCTTCGCATGTGTGAGGTGATACTTCTCAAATTCCATGCATATGGCGATGTTTGGCCCATGGTACTAGATGGGACCAAGTGGCCCATGGTACTAGATGGGACCAAGAGGGGATGGAATTGTATTTGATCATGCAAATTTCATGTGATGTAGATGGGTTGGTATTAGGTGAGATGGAATTGCATTTGGTACATGTGATTTCAGCGGATTTTAAAATCCGCTATGCTTGACATTAATGCGTGTGTTTTATCTAGGTTGTTCGTCTGTCCTTTATGCTATCATAGTTATATACATGTAATTCCTTGTGAATTTGGTACATTAGTTACAACTTCATCATCTACCAAGTGGGGTTTTACTTAATCTAGTATTTTCTCATGGTAAGATTTTTATACCAAGCATGGGATTGGATGGGCTAAACAACATTGTTTTTCCATATGCAATTTTTATACAATAATGGTGTTAATCCCCTTTAATACAATTCCATATAGCATTTAAACCCACCGACAAAACAACTATAGTATTGTGGTCACAGTTATATGGACGACCACACAGTTCACATAATTTGATCATTGATCACTTTATACAACCGTTCATTTATTTTGAACGGCTGTGGCCCAAATAGTACTGACAATGTAAGCCATGTATTTTAGAGATGACTAGTGCATCGTTGGGAGCGGATTAAGGGACACTTTAGTCTGTGTTTCTTTGACCGTGGGCCCACTGTATTATATGTGTTCAATGTCCATGCTGTCCATTAGTTTTTTTAGATAACTTAGAGATATAATCCAAAAAAATATAAAGCAGATCCAAATATAAAATGTGGGTTAAATGCTTACCATTAAAACCTTGTTTGAGGCCACAAGTTTTGGATAAGTTTATATTTGAGTTTCTTCACCAAGTTCTGTATGAACTTATGGCCAGGTTGGATGGTAAATAAGTTTTAAACGGTGAGTGTTCAATTACTACTACTTCCTATAATAAGCTCACTTGTAATTTGGATATGCTTCATTTTTGGGCCATCCTTAAAAAGAGGTGAATTTTTTATTATCAACGCTTGAATACACAACGCATACACAAAGGTGGGCCCTATGGTGAGGGCAACACTCGCTAACGTGTCACATGGGTAAACGTGGCCCGCCCCCTACTTTCTGGAAACGGACTGCCTGCTTTGCCACGCAGACGCTGCCTGCCCCCTACATTCTGGAAGTGGGCTGGCTGGTGTGCCACACACCACCGACTTCCATGGTGGGTTGACGTGGGTCTAAAATTTTGTATGTATTACATCCATATCGCTCATCGAATTTATGAGACCATTTAAGGGCTTGAGCCCAAAAAAGATTAAGATCAAAAGCTCGAGTGGGCCCCACCAAAGAGAGTAGTGGGAACAATGAGGATCAATGTTGAAACTTTCTAAGGGCCCACCATGATGTTTTTTGGATATCTAACCCGTTCACTTGGTCTCAAAGACAAGGATGAAGGGAATATACAAATATCAGCTTGGCCCAGTGCTTCTCTGTCCGTCCAGAAGTTTTCGTGGGTAGGCCTCTTTGTCCCATGCTTTTGGTGGTGTGTACCACTTGTGATATGGATCTGCCTAACTTTTTTGTTTCATTCTCTAAATTAATTTCAATAAAATGGATGGATGGTGTAGATATAACACATACATTATGTTGAAGCCCACAAAAACTTGCCACGTGAATACACCATGGAAGTTGGTGGTGTGTGTCACACCACACAATCCGGGACACGGATTTCCTGCTAAAGAAGTTCCTGCGCTAGGAACCCAGGTGAGGCAGTGTGATGTTTGTGAGAAATCCTACCTGTCGATCAGTTTTTTTTAAGTTTATTTTAAGGGGTGAAGTTAAAAACAAACCGTTTTCAAAGCTCAAGTTGGCCGAAGACGTGATAATTGAATGTCCACAGTTAAAATATTCGTGGGCTACAGAAGTTTTGAATCATGCTAATATTTGTGCTTTCAGTTAATCCCAGTAGTAATGAATTTATTAAAAGTATGGATGGCATGTAAACATCACTGTTGAACCTAGGTTTCAAGGTGAAAATTTCCTTAACCACATTTTCCTTTAGCATGGCCCACTTAAGCTTTAGATACGGCTTATTTTTGGCATCATGACCTGAAATAAAATCACAAAACTAATGGAAGGATAGGATTTCTCACAAACAATAAAGTGGGCCATCTGAGTTTCAGGAACTTACTGCGAAAGGCTTTCACAGGAAATCCGCGTCCCTACTTTCTTGGGCTCCAATGACCAAGAGATAAGACGCAGACATCATGTGGGCCCACAAAGCTTTTTCAGCACCGACCAGCACCGAATTCTAGCGTTGTCGTTTGTGGGGACGAGAAGCTAACGCGTCAGTCAAACGTGAGCGAATTGGGTACGACCCCGGTCACACCCAAGACGGTGCCGCCCTTACCGTGGGGCCCACCTTAATATTTCTATTCTATATCGACCCCGTTCATCTATCTTTATAGTTCATTTTATATATGATCTTAAAAAATAATTATATCCAAATCTAAGATGGACCATATCATAAGAAAAAGTATCCAGTGACCATTAAAAACTTCTTGTGCCCCACAGAAATTTTGAATCGAGCTGATATTTACTTTTTCCCTTCATCAAGGTTTGTGTGACCTTATCAACAATCTGGATGACATATAAATATTATAGAAAAATTTCGGTGGCTCCTAAGTAGTTTTTAATGGTGGGCCGTTCAATCACCACTGTTTCTCAATCATGGTCCACCTTAGATTTGGACCTGCATAATTTTTGGACTCATGTCCTAAAATGATCTAACCGGTGGACCGTGTGGTTGTAGAATACATACATCGATGTGGGGCCCATGGTAAGGGCCGCACCGTCTTGGGTGAGGCGGGGGCTGCACGTAATAGGCTCCCCTACTCAAACACGTGTTTCCGGTGCTCCTTGCGTCCACGTTACTTGTGTAGTTGAGTATGAGGCTTTTTGCTATTGACTATTGAGTGACTCGAAATCCTGAAATTTCTTGTGGCATCCACCATCCACTACGAGAACCATCTACATCAGCGGTCTGGATCACCCATCCACATGCTTCTTTTGCAAGGATATGGAGCATGGGGACATTATTCCCAACCTGATGCATCAGGATCCGATCATTCTTCCGATGGCGAGAATGCCCAAGAGACCTACTGTAGTTGGTGCTCTGTGGCCCCCACTATGATGTATGTATTTCATCCATTCCGTTCATCCATTTTTAAAGATCATTTTAGGGTGTTTTATGTCGAAAATGAGAGGGATATAAATCTAATGTGGACCACACCACAGGAAAACAATAGTGATTGGATATCCACCATTAAAATACTCCTAAGGCCCACTGTACTGTTTATTTGACATCCAATCTGTTGATTAGGTCATACATATCCAGATGAAGGGAAAAAACAAATATCATCTTGATCCAAAACTTTTATGGCCCCCCAAAATTTTTTTAATGGTCTACGTTCATTCAACACTGTTTTCTCTAATGTGGTCCACTTGAGATTGGTATATATTTTATTTTTGGATTCATAATATAAAGTGATCTAGAAAAATATATGAACGGCATGGATGAAAAACATACATCATGGTGGGCCCACAGAGTACCGACCATCAGCCATTGGCTGGTAGCAGGGGGAGTAGCCAGTCCGTTTCCCCACTGGTAGCCGGTAGGGCTGTGGGCTGAGGTTTGTTCCCCTCTTGAACTATTTGGACTGGGCCTGAGGTTGGTTTCCGCCTTTGAATTATTGGGCTACGCCTGACTAGCCGGCTTTCTTCAAAATATTGATTTTCCTATTCTGAGCCTGTCCCAATGACAGCTTTATATCCCCTCCGTCCATTGCAAGGCCCATCACATGGACGTTTTTGTTCAAAGGAATACTCCAGCCCGGACCCAGGCCTAAGGCTTAGTTTCAGGGCTCAAGCCCTGGGCATATGAGGCTGGGCCATTAGTTCTGGGTCAGGTCGCCCGTTCTATCTCCTAAGAGCCCTGATCTCGAAAACCTAGAGTCTCGATTTTCAGTCCGTACAACTGGGCTAATGGTTCCTTGATCTAAACCGTTGATACGAACGGCCGCACCCTGGATGTACCATGCACCAAAAATCTAGATAGGATGATCCCAGGCGTATAAAACATATGGCTCTTGTGATTTTTTCTATACGGCGACTGTATTTTCTTTTTCTTTTGGAGCCGTCAATTGAAGGGTTAGCATTTTTGCCATCAGGGTATATACCGTCCAGATCATTCAACCGTGTCCCCCACTTACAACAAATACAAACTCGAAACGCCATGCTACAAAGCCGGAGCACCGAAATAAAACCTCCTCCAGGGCTTCGTTTTTTTCGGAAGCGGATGCGTACTGAGTAAACTCCGTGGGGTTCACCTTCATTCATTCATTTTATATCATTTTATCCAACCCGTTCATCCATTTTACCAGATAATTTTAGGACTTTAAACCAATAATTAAGCCATCAAGTGGACCACACTAACGTAAATAGTGTGAATTGAACTTCTACAGTTGACATTTTTTTAGGGGCCACAAAAGTTTTAGATCAAGCTGATATTTGTTTTTTCCCTTCATGATCTTATAAACAGGTTGGATAAAAAATAAACATCACTGCGTGCCTTAGAAAGGTTTCAACGGTGGAAATCAATACTTACACTATTTCATGTTGTATGGTCCAGTTGAGGTGTGGATATACTTCAATTTTGGTCTCAACGCTTAAAATGATCTTTAAAAACGGATTGACAGCGTGGATAGACCACGTCATGATCTTAGGTACCTAACATCCACGCCGTCCATCTGTCTTGACAGCTCATTTAAGGGCATGATCTCAAAATGAATTGCATCCAAATCTCAGGTAGACCACACCACAGGAAACACTAGTGATTAAATAACTGCCATTAAAAACCTTTTGGAGCCACTGGAATGTTTATTTGGCATGTTGATAAGGTCCCAGAGACCTGGATGAAATGACCACACAAATATCAATTTGATCCAAAACTTTTAATGATCAGTCACCACCCTTTCCTGTGGTGTGGTCCACATGAGATTTGAATCTGCTTTTATTTTTGCGATCGTTCTCTAAAATGAGCTTTCAAAACGGATGGACGGATGCAAGGTAAATATATCACGGTGGGTCCTGTAGGGATCCACCGAAGCGGAAACGGATTGGCTAGTCCCCCTGCCACCCGGCCGGTGGCTGGTGGTTGGTGCTCTGTGGGACCCACAATGATGTATGTGTTTCATCCATTCCGTTCATCCATTTTTACAGATCAATTTAGGTTTTGATGAGAAAAGTGAAAGGGATATATTTCTCAGCTGGACCACACCACTGGAAAACAATAGCGAGTGTATATCCACCATTAATACTATCCTAAGGCCCACTGTACTGTTTAATTGAAATAAAATCCGTTTATTTGGTCATAAAGTCCCAGATGAAGTGAAAAACCAAAAATCAGATTGATCCAAAACTTTTATGGCCCCAAAAGGTTTTTAATGGTTGACGCTCATTCAACACTTTTTCCTCTAATGTGGGCCACTTGGGATTTAAATCTATCTCATTTTTGGTTTTTTACAATAAAATGATCTGAAAAAATAGATGGCCGGAATGGATGAAACACATACATCATGGTGAGGCCCACAGAGCACCGACCACAGCCATTGGCTGGTGGCAGGGGGGTGTATCCAATCCTTTTCCCACCGAAGCCGCGCGCGTCCTTACCCGAAATCTGATTGCGTACTGAGTTACTTGACATTCTTTAATCGTACGAAGTAAACTCTGATGGGCCCACAATAAATGTATATGATTTATCTACGCCGTCCAACCGTTCCCAAGGCCCATTTTAGGCGTTGAGCCCAAAATCGAAGATTCTCCAAAGCTAAAGTGTACCATACTACAAGAAACAGTGGGAATGATGATTTCCACCGTTGAAACCTTGCTAGCGTCCACAGTGATGTTTATCTGTCATCCAACCTGTTCATGAAATCACACAGACATGGATTAAGGGAAAACACAAATTTCATTTTGATCCAAAACTTCTGTGGCCCCCCAATAAACTTTCAACGGTAGAAGTTCAATTCAAACTGTTTCCTGTTGTGTGGTCCACTTAAACTTTAGATATATTTCATTTTTGGTCTCAAGAGTTAAAATTATTTGGTAAGATGGATGGACGGAGTGGATAAAATACATAAATCATGGTGGACCCCACAGAGTTTACTCCGTACGCAGTTTGCTTACCCTTTCCGACCGAACGCCCAAACCCTCGTCTTTCTCCGTTCTCTATCAGGGAAAGGCCAAACGCTCTATCTTCTCTGCAATTTCTAGGGTTTCTTTGATCGTAGTTCCGCAAATCTCTGCAATGGGAAGAGAGCGAGAGAATCCGCAGCAGATGTCGTATACGGTGGAGCAGCTGGTCGCCGTGAACCCGTACAATCCTGACATCCTTCCCGAACTCGAGAACTACGTCAATGAACAGGCAAGATCGATATATCTCTCAATCATCTCATCACAGCTCCATCTGATCTTTCATCGATTTTCCCTTCACTCCTCTGGATTCCTTTTTCTTTTTAACTTTTTAAAAAAACATCTTTGATCGTTTTTCCTTAGATTTTGAGTAGAAATATTGCCTGGTTTGGAGATTTCCAGTTGAAATGTCCAATGCCATATAAAACAGAGTTCCCATATTTTTAACGACGGATGAGCTATATACTGATCCCATTTCTTTAGGAGTACTCCAATCGTGGAACTAGTTGGTTCCTATTTTCTTTGATTAGTTTGTTTATGTTTTTTATTTAAGATGTAATCAGATCTTTAAATTAAGTATTGAATTCCTTCTTCAAAATATTCGTTGTGCATTGCATTTGTCTTATTCAACTTCCTATATCTGGTATCATAGCTTGGTTCAAAAAAAAGAAGAAGCAGCAGTCTTCTTACTTGCAGCAGCAAAATCAATGGCGTCTGACAAGGTGGTCGATAACTATATCCAGCCAGCCATACCTCGATTTGATGGTCACTACGATCATTGGAGCATGTTAATGGAGAATTTCATGAGATCCAAGGAATACTGGCATCTCATTGAAACTGGAATCTCAGAACCAACAACTGAGGCAGCAGCAAGAGCATTGACAATGCTCAAAAGAAAGCATTGGAAGAGCAAAGATTGAAGGACTTGAAAGTAAAGAATTATCTTTTCCAAGCAATTGATCGTTCGATCTTGGAAACGATTCTTTATAAAGATACTTCTAAACAAATTTGGGATTCTCTAAAAACGAAGTATCAAGGCACGGCGAAGGTGAAACGTGCACAACTCTAAGCACTTCGCGCAGAATTCGAGACTCTTTGTATGAAACAAGGAGAACGTGTTTCCGATTATTTCTCCTTGTTCTTGAGAAATAATCGGAAACACATTCTCCTTGTTTCATACAAAGAGTCTTGAATTCTGCGCGAAGTGCTTGGAGTTGTGCACGTTTCACCTTCGCCGTGCCTTGATACTTCTTTTTTAGAGAATCCCAAATTTGTTTAGAAGTATCTTTAGAGAGAATCGTTTCCAAGATCGAACGATCAATTGCTTGAAAAGATAATTCTTTACTTTCAAGTCCTTCAATCTTTGCTCTTCCAATGCTTTCTCTTGAGCATCCGTCAATGCTATCCAAGATTCAATTCAATGAGATGCCTGACTCATGAATCTCGGAAATTCTCCATTAACATGCTCCAATGATCGTAGTGACCATCAAATCGAGGTATGGTCACGATATAGTTATCGACCACCTTCGACACCATTGATTTTGTCACAAGCAAGAAGACTACTGCTTCTTCTTTTTTTTGAACCAAGCTCTGATACTAGATATAGGATGTTGAATAAGACAAATGCAATGCACAACAAATATTTTGAAGGAGGTATTCAATACTTAATTTAAAGATCTGATTACATCTTAAATAAAAAATATAAACAAACTAATCAGAGAAAATAAGAATCAACTAGTTCCACGATTGGAGTACTCCTAAAGAAATGGGATACACTAACCCATTTCAACAAACTTCCTATAGAATAGGACAACCAGGACTTATTCAACATCTATCCAAACAAACCTTTAACATACCGGACCTTTGTTTTGTACAAGTGTGGCCCATGTAGCATGGGGATCCGGACCTTTGATCTGGTGGGTCCCACAATGGATGTACCTTGCCCAAAAATCTCCCGTGCTTGGTGTGCTGCATCTTCGGGGTTGTAGGAATGACGAAAGATACCCTCCCTCTCAATATCCAAGAAGCAGTTGTCCTGAATCTGGAACCTTTGATAATTATCTTGGGGCTGGGTTAGACAAATGCAACCTTTGCTGAGCATTTATGAATAGCGGTGATTGATCCACTGGACAAGTTGCTTGGATGTATCTTGATCCAGACCATATAGTTGTTGGCCCTGTTGCGGATCAAGCAGTTACATTTATTGGGCAGCCCCAGCTATCTAATCGGTGGCCATCAAGTGGACAGTTGGGAAGGAATTGAATTATTTAAGAAAAAACCATTAGTAATCCAAATTCAACAGTCCTTTTCGCATAATTAAGAATGTTCAATTGGTGTGTTTTTTAGGGTGTGTTTCATCCGCAGAGGGGTGACTGTTTGGGTAGTTTGGATTGATGTACATATGTGGCATGTGTATACAGCATGAGTACCACAATCTAAAAAGGGTGGAAAATGCACATAGTAGCTGGCCTTGTCGGGGTTTCTTCCCATTTTCTGGGGAATTTTTGCCTGGTTAAAACCATGGTCAGTTTCATTTGAAGTGTCGTATAGCTGACGAGGCATGTCCCGAAATGTTAGAACAATGTCCTTAAATCTCAAAGACATGATTGGTTGTGAGGGTTCATTTGCCGAACTGTTGTTGCAAACATAAGTTTCTATTGATGCTGACATCCTACATGAATTTATCGCTGCCCTATCATGGAAGAAGAACAAGAGATCAAATTTCAAGGGTAATCATGGCAGCGACCTAAATGTCAATCGAGCAGAGAGACAATAGGCGAAGGATGTGTGATGGCAAAAATAGCTGAATTTTTTGGTTGTTCATCCATCCCATTCAGTGCTGTCCTGATCGTCAACTCCCTACGTTTTCTAGGCTGAATAATGCTAACTGGATTATGTGTCATTTGTGATCTGAGTTGCTATTTTTTTTACTGATCCAAATTATGGTTTTATACTCTTATTTTAAAAGTTGTAATTTAAATTTATATTTACATGTGTTCAGAAAAATAGGAACAAGAAAAAAAGTATCTATGGTGTAGAGATTTATACTTTGGTGTATGCATTAGTAAGCATGTAATGCGGTACCTGGCATGCAGGATTTGTAACAATAGCATTAGAGCTTTGCTAAGTGCACAGCAGCACATGTGCTAATGCTATAAAGCTCATTTATATGCCTCACATCTGCCAGCATGTCACATAGGTAGCAGAGCCAATCCATTCATCAGGTTGGTCTGACTTTCTACATGTTTTCCCAAAAATAAGTCTGGTCCACTTAGCGTGTGGGCCCAAATATTTGAAACAGTTGGATGGGTTAGAAAACTTCAGCCAAAATTTTCCGAGCCATACATTTTTTTAGCAAACTGTGACCCACCTGACCAGTGGATCAGCCTGATTATTGGGCTAAGTTTTTTGGGGCTGTACATTTGTTTTTGCAAACTGTGGCCCACCTGACCAGTGGATCAACCTGATTATTGTGCTACTGTATCATATGGCGGTGCCGTTCTAACGGATGAATTGCATCTTAGACATATAATGCCATGCTGGTGCATATGTGGTGTGTATATGGGCCTTATTGCACACGCATGTGGGCTTAGTAAAGCTTCAGCATTAGAAGCATTTGATATATAAATTACAACCATATTGCATATATAACCATATTACATATAGTAGTATTTATGGGGGGCCACATGATCCTGCTCCCAGCGTAGCATGTCATGAAGTAGCGTGATGCCTACCTGTTGTTCCCTTACTGCATACCAGAGCTAACCATGTTACAAGTACCCTAAATAACATGTCTGTGAAAAAATGGATGGTTAATAAAAGCCAACATCCCACCTTCAATGTGCATGTATGGCCTTCCGGATGATGAGACCAACTTGATTTTTTGCCATGGCATGTACAGGATGGATGGATGTTGTGGATCTCACACACACCCCTGCCGTACTAGTGCATGTGGGGAGAGCAGGGTTCCAAATACTACTATTGCAAGTGGCTGTGGCAAGGTTCAAGTGAAGATTGGAGTCATTTTGTGAACAAAAGTGGGATTTAAGGATCATCTTTCTTCTTCTATCTTTCATCAAATAACATAGGGTTCAATAGGAAGATCAGTGCATATGTTCCCCATGATCCAACAATTTTGTTTTTGTGGGACAATCGTAAAGAGCCTAAACGGGCTGAAGCCCTGAGGGAAGCTACATGATCATAAAGTGCATGGAACTCTTTTAAAACCTATACTTTTCGAGGAACATTTCCCCAGGTTGAATGGATTCACGGAGACAAAGGGGTTCCCTATTTTGTTTCTGGATGGTTGTGGGGTGTTTGTTTGAACAAAATTCATGTGCTTATCCTTTTCCATCAATAATTACCCAAAATTGTGGTTAAAAAAAAAAAAACAGATGTCCCTTATGATGCAAAGATGTATCAGTACATTGGGAGGTCCTTGAGCCACCTGCTTTGTCTGAGAGTCAACACCCTATATTTTTTCAATAATTAATAAACTGTTTTTTTCCTTGTGAGTTCTAACTCTTAACACACATGCGTAATTCGTCTTATATTAATGCATGCACGGATTATTTTTAAATTTTTTTTTTAACCCAGTGAATTCCCTTATCCTTGTTTACAGGTTTCATCACAAACATACAGTTTGGATGCAAATCTCTGCCTTCTTCGTCTCTATCAGGTTAGGACCATTATCCCTTGCCCCACATGCATGTATGCATCTTAATATCTCTATTTGTTTCATGGTTTTAACTTCTAAGACTTGGACGAGTCTGATGCAACTCGTCTGAGTTGACTCAGATTTGGTCAGATATGATTCGGTTCGAACCCTGAGTCAACCCGAACTTGAGCAAGTCGAGGCCGATTCAGCCCAGACTCGCATGACTTGACTCGGGGCTGAACAAGTTGGGTTGTGTGTTGTTTTAACATGTGGAACATATTAAGAGGAATGCTAGAGAATAAAAATTGTTCTGTTTTCCTCACTAACACTGTTTTTATCTCTCTTTACAGTTTGAGCCTGAGCGCATGAGCAGCCAGATCATTGCTCGGATTTTGGTTAAGGTCCAATGATGCTTATGCTTAAACAAGGAACATGAATGATGCGAATCTATATTCTCAATTACAACTAATCTAATTTTTGATTCAATTACTTTTCTTTTGACAGGCTCTCATGGCTATGCCGGCTCCAGACTTCAACCTCTGCCTCTTCTTAATCCCAGAGCGAGTGGTATTTTCCTTCTTCTTCTAGGTTATGAAACTGACTCTCATGCGTGCTCTTAGAGCATTCAGCATGTTCAAATGGAACAAACGTGCATCATACATATATCAGTTTCTCAGCAGTAGATAAAAGTGTGTTCTTGTGTGTGTGTGTTTTTTTTTTTTTTTCAGCCTTCACTGAAATTAGAACAGTTGATTTTCATCGTCACATTTGTAGCTTTATTTAAACAATGGGTCACTTCTTTTCAAAATACGAATTCTTCCATCTTTTGTTTGTCAGCAAATGGAGGAGCAATTTAAGACATTGATTGTCCTGTCACACTATCTGGAGGTATGAATCTCCGGTTGCCCTGGGCGCAGTGTTTTCTTGAAACTGGCTTGAATGCTATTCTTACCCTTGTTCTATGATCATAGACGGCAAGATTCTGCCAGTTCTGGGATGAGGTGGCGAAGAACCGCAGTATAGTCGAAGTCGTGCCAGGTAACAAATCCCATCTTCTGCCTCATGTGTTTGGTTGTTGCTGCTTTGTTTAGTTGCAGCTTAAATGAATGGAAAAATGCAGGTTTTGAACAAGCAATCCAAGCTTATGCCATTCATGTCCTTTCCCTGACTTACCAGAAGGTTCCCAGGCCTGTACTTGCAGAGGTAGGCTTTGATTTTGATCATCCCTTCCGTTCTTGCATTTTGATCTGATGTAATCTATCTGCATAATCGTTGTGTGTTAAATCATAGAATCAAATACCCGGATCAGTGATTCACTTTTTTCTTTTTATAATTGATCTTTTTTCTTCATCATTTTGAATGGGTAAACTGTCAAACATTAGGTCCTGTCACTTGCATTGATTCTTTATATGTGGGGTCCATAGGTCGGTGAATGGACCATTGGTCTGATGGGCCCTGCTGTAGATGGGCGATGTACAGAATATCACTCTATTGTATGATCCTGACACTTCATTCGTGCCCTAAAATATACAGGAAAGATTCATCCAGGATCCATGTTCGACTGAAAAATGGCCAAGGATTTAATGATCCGGATCTTCCAGTCTGGGAGATTTTTTAGGCATCCTCATCTGTGATGGGCTCCATCTGATCAATGTCTGGATTGGGGAACCATGGGCCCTGGATATACAGTATCATCTGCACCAGCAAAATTTATGTTTGCTGCGGTGCCCCTTTGTTATGCTTTCCACCTACTTGCTCTACTTGCCTGTTTCTTCAATAAGTCCTACTGGAGTCACCTTGCTCTGTGTTCACCTGCTCAAAGCAAGCGCAAGAGCAGTTTCCTCACAAACACACACACAAGCAAGATATGCAGGCATTTTCTTTTCTTTTCCTTCCGTTCTTTTAATTTTAATTTTAATTTTCTTGTTCATATTTTTGGGAAGGGATTACATGAATGTCTTGTGGCAACAGGCCATTAACGTGGAAGGTCTCTCTCTGGACAAGTTCTTGGAGCACCAGGTTGCCAACAGCGGCTGGGTTATAGAGAAGGGCCATGGCCGAGGCCAGCTCATCGTCCTACCCCATAGTGAATTCAACCAGCCAGAGCTCAAGAAGAACACTGCAGACAGCATCCCATTGGATCATATCACTCGCATTTTCCCTGTTATCTGCTGATTCGTTTCTGGATAAAAGCTATTGTTGCTGTTCTAGTTGGAATTTTTGTTTCACCACCCCCAAACAGTTAGTATTAACGTCCAGCACATGGAATTGGTCCATCATACCAACTTACTGACAGCGTAATGGCACTGCAGGTGTATGGGAAAGCCACCCATGGTTTATTTGGGTATCACATTTTATTTTATTTTATTTTCCCGCAACCAGAGCTGATGGCGTTTGGTAGATAGCATTCGGCTATTTTTACCTAAGTTGGTGTGCAATCTCGAGCTTATCATACACGCTGGATTGGCACTAATAGAATAGCCAATACCCATTTACTATCCAAACCAAGAATTCTTACCCAAACCTGACCCACGTTGGATCATCTGGCCATATCGTTGATAACCTACCTGGGCTGGGCTAGTTGGGATTCCACTTATAAGCACTGTGACCATGTGTACGCTCCTACAAAAGAAAAAGAAATGGAAAACCGGTTTGCACTGAAAGCAATGGGTTTAGTATGTGATGTTACAAGTGGAACCCTTTTCTGTAACCTAACCCGTTCATTTGGCAGTCTTCAAAATGTCGTAGGTCATGTCTCAGTATTCTCCTTCAGATGATCCTATCCATATGATACATACCGCAATCCAAACTATCCATTGGGAACATTCATGTCTGAATGGAATGGGCCTAGCCATAGTGTAAGGTCATGCTCCAAAGAACACACTGAACTGAAGCTCAAAAAATCATAATCCGAACTAATAACCAGTGATCAGTGCAATTCATCACAAAAAGGTCTACCGATCAAAGGCTAGGAATCAGGATTGTTCAATCATTCTAGTTTTAGCACTGCCACTTAGGAGTGGCGATGGGCCAATCCGGGTAGGCCATGCTAGGCCCATCCCATTCTGACACAGGGCCCAGCATTCAGGTTCAACCCCAAGTCCCAAATATTGGTCGGGCCTGACCTGACCTCCCCCGGTTTGAAAATCTATCAAATCGCTATTGCAGACATGAATGTTCCTAATCCATCCGTTAATCCAGTGGGCCACACACAATTAATTGGTCCATACATGCCAGGCCCAATCCTGCCCCATGGGCCACCATTAAGGCTCGGGGGTCGCCGTTTGAGCAGTTTGGATAGTGTGGAGGCCCCGCTAATGCAATTAGGGCTAAAAGTCGGGCAGATTCAACCTGACTGACCTGTGACCGACCTGACATTGGGTTGGGCTCGGGCATGATGCATTGGGTTTGGTCTCGGGATTGGGCTCTGTGATCTCGGGATTGGGCTCTATATAAACACCTACCTGATAAAACTTGGGTCGGGCTTGGGTTGAGGTCTTGGGTTGCCCGACCCAACCTGAACCTGATCGATATATAAGTTACTTATAAATTATAATTGGGCATGGATCGTCTGTGTTAAAGGCACAAAAGATCTAGTGCTGTAGGGCTTCATTGGTCTATATCATTTTTTATGACTCAAGCTAATAAGATACACTAGATTTATCTCTCCCAAATAAAATCTGTGTTACATAGCATGACGTTTAAAGCAGTTGTCCTCCTATATTTTATCTTATTTATTTAGAAAAAAAAATGAAGTTCTTTACGATAAATAACTACATATATAATTAATATAATTATACGTCGAAAAAAAAAAACATTGAAAATATAATAAACTAATTTGATAACAAAAATATTATCACATATCTACCCAATCAACTGGACTTAGCCTACTTGGGTTAAGCTTAGGTTGAGAATTTTCAACTGAGGTTGGGTTGGGTTGGGTAAAGGTGGAGGTATAGCAACTTGCGTTGGCTAGGGTTGATCACCAACTGGACCCGACCCGACCCGACCTGACCTGACCTTTAGCCCTGACTGCAATTGAAGACTGAAAGGACACGTGCCGACGTGACACACGTATATAATAACCAAGCCAATCTCGTTTTGTTGCGCATCGTGCATGTATGTATGTGAAAAATGGAACGGTGTACATTGAAAACGCACGAGTGGCCTACTTGATGAGTGGAGCGTGTCTATTTCTAACTACCAAGCCAGGCATGTTCTCATACACACGTGCCAATCTGGCATACTTCGTGCTAGGGCTCCGGGCTATTTACCTCACTCCTCTTACGCTTCGTTTCTTTTCTCGTTTTCGCTTTTTAGAAAAACCTTACAGATAGAGAGAGAGAGAGTGTGTGCTAGGGTTTTCTCACACTAGTTCTCTTCAAAAACCCTAGAGAGAGAGAGAGAGAGAGAGAGAGAGGATGGCAAGCAAGGGATTATCACAGAAAGAGGCAGATATTCAGATGATGCTCGCGGCGGACGTGCATCTCGGGACCAAGAACTGCGATTTCCAGATGGAGCGCTACGTCTTCAAGAGAAGAAGCGACGGTAACTTAATTAAAAAATAAAAATGAAAATCTTATTTTCCATTTCCATTTTCTTCATTTTCTCAAAGGCAGATCCGTAATCTATTTTATCTGGAGGATTTTAGTTCCATTTAATTAAAAATCCTGAATACATCGCATAAGGATGAATGACACTTAAATGCATGCTTCACAGACGTTATCTGAAGTGCTGACCCTTGTATGGTGATTGGGGCCGTTGATCTGTCTGACCACCTCGCTGATGGGCTGTAGGCCAAAAACTGTAGTGATTGGACGGCTCTGACCCTCTCGTTATTGTGATTTTTGCATGATGAATGTGGACTGTTGCTTCTCATTTACTTTGGATATCTGCTTCCCTAGGGCCATTGTTTGGGTGGATAGAACATCCCGATCGCCTTTGCCTTTTGGGTTATGGTCCATCCACATGGTTGCATGCCGAAACAACTGTCCATATCAACACACAAAATTGCCATGTTTACAGCAAAGATGTTTTGGTGGTCATGGAACTTCATGAAGCGAGTGTGGTTTCTTCCAATTTTATAGTTAGCAGCAACATATTGGTGTGATTCTTTGGCTGAGTGACGCAGGGATGAATGTGATGAGGTCGATCACCGTCTTCCTCAAGTGGATAATTGTTCCGAATCCACGGAACTTCTCTGGACTCCTCAGAGAGGCTTCTCGAATCCAAGAGAAAGAAAGCAAGCAAAATAGAAAATAAATTCTATAAAATTCGAAATTGATTAATGAATGAAATAAACGAGTTCACAACCCTTTAAATAGGGATACCAAGCAATGGGAGAGAAATCAGAAGCAAACTACAACTAAAACTCCTAGAATTCGCAACTTACTATTTATAGACGGTCGTGATGTCTACTAGTGCGCAAGGTTTTCGGCCAAAAATAGTAAGTGTCCTATTTGGCTTCACCAAGCTGTGGGCGCAACTCCAAAAGCCCAACGGATGAAGAGTTATAATAAACTAAAACTTACTATTTATAGTAAAAACGGAATTAAAATAGGGAAATGACCATCGATCCAGGGGTATTTTGCAAATCCGGCTTGCGCAACCCAGCGTAGCGGGGTTGGGTGGCTAAAGTAGCTCGTTCTACCCCAAAATCATATATTTTACGCCTAATAACTCATTCCTGATTGTGAGATACACCCGATCTAAGGTCCGATGGCCGGATTACTTCTGTTGTCGACCGGGCCTTTTCCGCGACCTGTTCTACATCACTGAGGGGCTTTCGAGCAAGGTTTGATATATCTTGCGATGCC
Source organism: Magnolia changhungtana (assembly GCA_030180095.1). Lineage (NCBI taxonomy): Eukaryota > Viridiplantae > Streptophyta > Magnoliopsida > Magnoliales > Magnoliaceae > Magnolia > Magnolia changhungtana. Next base: position 1,960,555 of record JASAUF010000165.1, on the reverse strand, counting down.
AGTAAGTATTGTCAAATACGTACATCCACGAACGATACAGCTGTAATGGGCTTTATTGTCCACGAACGATAACCATCGTCCATGAACGAGGTGAGCCATCCTATTGGAAGGTCGAATTGTTTGGCAGAGCTAGGTGCACCATACAGTTCCATGGTGCAGTGTGTTGTGCTATTATTCTTTAATGTTTATATGACAAACTTTGGGTAGTGAGCTGTTTCTATGTTCCTATGAGCGATGAGAGGGTCGCTTGCCATTTGGGCCCTTTCTTAACAATATTCATTGCCCTTTGGGAAGAAGAGGAATATTCAAAATCAACTAAGATGTGTTTTTATACTAAATTGTGGCTATTTGCAAACTTCTAAACTTCAATTCGTCTGGCTTTTGATGCCCAGGTATCTTCATCATCAACCTTGGTAAAACATGGGAGAAACTCCAGCTGGCTGCAAGGGTTATTGTTGCTATTGAAAACCCACAAGACATTATCGTTCAATCTGCAAGACCTTATGGTCAGAGAGCTGTTCTCAAGTTTGCACAGTACACAGGTGCTCATCCAATTGCAGGGCGACACACGCCTGGAACATTCACCAATCAGCTTCAAACATCTTTCAACGAGCCTCGCCTTCTCATCCTCACTGATCCTAGAACCGACCACCAGGTAAGATCCAGATGCATGGGAAGAGGGTCGTGGGTTCTCTTCGTGGTACCTGTTTGGCCATTCATCAGGTGGCCATCAGGCCAGTCCACATATCCGGGAAGTGATGCATGTAGGTATATGTACTGTTGGTCAGTTTTCTCAAACTGTTCGTTTCACATGGATGCCTGGCCCAGAGTTTTTTTTTTTTCTTTAATCAGGGCATCCACATCGTGAACCCCTCTGGATGAATTGCTCAGATCTTGCATAAACTGGTGCATGTGCCACAAAGGAAAACCCTCTTATCTTTTCACATAGACCTATGTAACATTGCTTGTGATATAAATGGGTTTCATCATGTGTGCTGAACCATTTGTTGCTCATGTTTGCTGCCTAATTGCAGCCTATTAAGGAAGCTGCACTAGGGAACATTCCGACCATTGCTTTCTGTGATACGGATTCGCCAATGCGGTATGTCGATATTGGAATTCCAGCAAACAACAAGGGCAAACACAGCATTGGTTGTCTGTTCTGGATGTTAGCAAGGATGGTCTTGCAGATGCGTGGTACTATTCTTCCCGGGCAGAAATGGGACGTGATGGTAAGACGCATAATAACTTCTCTTATTCTACCATTTTACTTGTGTTTGGGTTAGTGTTTTCTCTGAGTCCTGTTAAGACCAAGCCAATGGATACACGGCAGATCTCTTACCGGGTAGATTTTGCGGACAAGTTTCTCGTTTAGTGTTAAAAACCGCTGACTGAAACAGAACTGGGCAGAGCTGTGCCGTCTCAGTTTACCTGGCTCTGAGCACCAATCCCAAATGCTGATATTGTAAAATGCAACTGAGTTGGTATGATTTGTATTGAAGTGGTTGGTTTTCCATTGTAATTCAGATACATTTGAAGGCAGGCTTCTGCATCAAGCTGAAGTTTTGGACATTAATTTTAGTTTCTTGGCCATGCATCCTTTCAGTTTCTTGAAGCTTCATGTCAATGGCATTGAGCATCTTTTGGTTTCTCTGCTCTTTTCTTTCATTGTCCAATAGCCTGTTTGATTCCCCTTGTTTGCTACCAGTCTACCGAGTGATGTGATTCCTTAAATCACTTAAAATTCCCTTGACAGTTCTGATTTGACTTTCAGCATCTTGATTTTCTGCTGATGTTTAAAGATGAACTCTGCATTGATTTTTTTGTTTTGTCTCAGCTTTATGAAAATTGACTGTTTTCTCCTTCCTCATGTTCATTTTTAGATGAACAGTGCATTTTATTTCTGAAAATCCTGCTGTTGTACTTGCAGGTGGATTTGTTTTTCTACAGGGAGCCAGAGGAGGCGAAGGAACAAGAGGAAGAGGAGGTTGCTGCGGCCCCTGATTTTGGAGCCAATGAGTACACAACAGTTGCTCTTGGGCTTCAAAGTGATCAGTGGCCTACCCAAATGGCCCAAATCAGCGATGCCCAGTGGACACCAGATGTTGCAGCGCCTCCTGCCATCGCTGCTGTACCTGGGGTTGAATGGGCTCCAGCTCCAGGTCAGGGAGCAATATTTGCTTTTATTTCTCTAATGTCATTTACCTCTTTAAATTGCTAATCATCACCAAAGTCTTATCCCTACTATTTGGGGTCAGCTACACGAATCTTGTTATGCCATTCTACTCTGTCATGGACTATACCCTCAGTTAACTCATAGGTCTGCTGGTCTTTTCTTACTATCTCCACCCATATCCTTTTGGCAGTTCCTCTTGCCCTTTTAGAGCCCTGAACTTGAACCAACTTACTCCTTGTAACTGTTGCAGTTCCTGGTCTCCATTGCACAGGCCAAACTGTCTAATTCTACTTTCCCTCATCGTATTACCCATTGGTGCTACTCATAAGTTTCCTTGAATGCATTCATTACTAATTCTAACCTTGTTTGGCTACTCATCCATCCCAAGATCGGCATATCTGCTATGCTTATCCTATGAGCATGTTGTTCCTTGACTGCCCAACATTCTGTCATAGGATGGCTGGTCTTATAGCTATACTATAAAATTTCCCCGTCAATTTCGTTGGCATGCGGTTATCACAAAAAGCTCCAAAGGCACATCTCCACTTCATACATCCAGCTCTAATTCTATGAGCAATATCCTTCTCTATCTCTCAACCCTTCTCTAAATTTGCTCATCAATTTGTTAACGAAGATTATAGCTAGAGATGGTTTCCCCATGGAAGATGGATAGAAAAGACTAACTTTGTAGTTGTGCAAATTTTTCTACCTGTTGTTTGCTTTTGCTTATGAAATTCATGATTGCCATTTTCCTATAGTTCTAAACTTATCCACCCAACGAGGTTTGGGCGAATGGTCTTCACCGTAGGTTTGCTCCCTATAGGCGAGGGTTCGATTCCCCTCCCCTCCTTGGCTTTACCCGATACACGTGGTTGTGGGTGATTGCGTGTATCCGCAGGGATTAGTCTCACTTCACAAAAGAGGTGGGGACACCCTGTGTCTTCAAAAAAAAAAAAAAAACTTAGCTTATCCGATCATCTATTGGTGTTCCTGGTTTGGGTCCAAAGATAGCTTCTGCTCTTTGTTGTGGATCCTGCATCTTCAGCGACTCTCATTACTGCCTGCGAATTCATGTCAAAAGTTCCAGGACTCCTTGCGGATAAATTATCTCATTCTTGAAACGATGTTCTCTCTAATGCCGTCATCTCCATATTTGTTTGAGATACTAGGGTTGCGTTGGGAACGGAAAAGGGCGTCTCTCTTTAAAGAGAAACTCCAGTACTCATGGCAGAGTATGATGGTTCATGTGCCTGCACTCAGAAATTTAATATGTGATATATATAGCTCAAATTAAACATTTTATATTGAGGGATCACCCTAGATTTAAAGCAAAAATACAATGAACCGATATTATAAGTGGTCAGTTGGCTAATATTTAGTGGATGGTTAAAATGGATGTATCACACGTGGCCCCGATGTGGGTGGTAATTTCGAATTGGTATTGGCACGCACGTATGATGTCACTCATGTCGAGAATTTAACTATTGAAACTCGTGTGGTTGAGCACTTAAGTTCTTCAACAATTACAGTCTCATCCGCCTTCGAGGAGCAAGATGGTGCGGGAAGCGATGGTTGCTAGGAATTGCCTGTGTTGTTGCTTTTCTCAGAGTTCGTCTTTCCTCCTCCCCCCTCCATTGCATGGAATCTTCAGGCGGGGAGTTTTGTTTTGTTTTTGTTTTCGGTCCTCAAGAAGATTGCAAAAAGGCTGTGGTGATATTTGATGCTGGCATGGTGGAGCAGTCTTTGGTGCCATCAATTCAGGTCTTGATGACAGTAGTGGTGGCTGAGGTGTCAGCAGTTCTGGAATTGCAACTGGTCGAAGACATGCTATTAGAAGCTTTGAAGGTTCCCCAGTTGCAAATGTATTCCGACAATGGTGAGGAGACTCGGATTGATAAGAGGTCAGTTACTTGCAATTGTGTTTTTCGAGTTGCGGGGAAAGAGGGACGCATTTCAATAGCTTGGCATGAAATGGATTATGGAGGCTATTGGGCATGTTGGGAGAATGATGGGGGTTTCCTTCGGCGATTGCAAAGATGATTTTATTGATCTGTTTCAGCACGTAGAGGAATGGGGACATTATGTTCAAGAGGTTCAGTGTGGAAAAAAAATGAAAAATCTGTCAAGGGGAGGATGGAGCTGGAAAGGTAGTGTCTTCTATAAATTGCAAAGCTAGGGCTTCTCCTAGAGGTGGAAACAAGGGTAAAAGGGTCTAAAAAGTTAATCAATGAAGATAATCAGTTGAAATATTAAGGGATTGGCTGTTTGCAAAAAGCATAGTGTTCCAAAACGGCAACAGTGGCCGTAACTACCACCACTGTTACCGTTATGATACGGGCCGTAACGGCTGTTACGGCTCTCGTATCGGCCATTACGGCCCTTTTCTGTTTTTTGAAAAAAACTGTTACAGGACCATTACGGGCCATTACGGGAACGTTACAACCTGTTTTTCTGTTACGGCCGTTTCAACCCCGTAACGCATAACGGTTATAACCGTTACCGTTACTGTTACGGCCGTTACGTAACCAATTTTGAATACTTTGGCAAAAAGGCTTTAGATTAGGGACATGTGTGAGTGTTTTAAAGCTTGGTCTCTTTTTAAGAAACAATGATGCAATTGACTAATTAGAGGTTAGTGGGTTATTTGCCATCAGGTTTTTACTGGGTATTCTTAGCGGTCTATGGGCTGAATAGTTTGGGTCGATGTCCGCAGTTTTGGGTAGAGTTGGATGAATGTCGAAACAAATGGCGATTGCCATGGTGTGTAGGAGGAGACTTCAATGTTGTTTGGTTTTTGTTTGAGAAATTGAGTGGGGGCTGCATTTCTCGAAGCGTGAGGGAGTATTCTAATTGGATTCTTCAGGATGAGATGGTGAATTTACCTATGGGGGTTGTGAAGTACACTCGGACAAATGGGCAATCAAGAGTGGTTAAATCAAAGTTGGACCCTTCTTTTAGTTCCATAGATTGGGTGGAGAAGTACTCTCTCGTGCATCAAAGAGATCTTTCGAGGCCGATTTCCAACCATTGTTTGGTAGCTTTAGAGATGGATGGGGATGATTGGGGCCCGCGTCTTTTTTACATTCAAATTATTGTGGCTTCAAATTGAGGGATTTCTGAAGTTGGTGAGGGAGTCGTGGTCATCTTTCTCAGTAGAGGGATTCTCGTTGTTTCAAAAACTCAAATCACTTAAAGGTAAGATTAACGTAGAAGAAAGAGGTTCCTGGGAACTAGGAAGCCGAAATGGGTTCTCTATTGTGTAATATTCAAGCTCTCGATATCAAGGAAGTGAGGATGGATTTATTGGAAAAAGAAAATTCTTTTTAGTACAATTATTTTGCTATGTACAATTCTATGTTGACGGAAGAGGAAATCAAATGGAGACGGGGGTCTAGGGCGACTTGGCCCAAAGCATATAAAAATGCAAAATTCTTTCATGCAATGGTTGGTGCTCGTGCTAGAAGTATCAAGATCAAAAGTGTTTTGGTGGATGGAAAGAGGGTTGAGAGCAAATCGAAGATGTGTGCCACCAGTATTAAGTTTTACAAAGACCTTATTGGAGCAAGGTGGGAGAGAGGTCGTGGCTAGACAATTTGCATTTTGACAAAATTTCGAAGGAAGTGGAATTGTTCAAAAAGCCGGTTTCTGAAGAGGAAGTCAAGGTAGCAGTAGAGGAATTAGTTGGTGACAAGGCCCTTGGACCGGATGAATTCCCTTTAGCTTTCTTCCAGACATTCAGGGTGTTGGTAAAGGTTACTTTGTGGGTTTCAATGAATTTCATGAAGTTTGGTGCAACTTTTATTGCTACCATCCCAAAAAGGAAGTAGCGAAATATATGAGGGATTTTAGATCAATCAGTCTTTTTGGGGGTCCCTATAAAATATTAGCCAAAACTTTGGCCACCAGATTTCAGGTTGTTTTAGCTTGCGTGATATCTAAAGCTTAATGAGATTTGTAGATATTCATTATACAATTTTTTGGGCAGCGATTCTTCTCCCAAAGAAGAACCCCTGACAAATTAGATTTGGAGATATTTTGTTCCCCCTAAGATTGCATCCTTTGGATGGCTGGTTGGAAAGAAGAAGGTTCTTATGGTCGACAATTTGAGAAAAAAGGGGGATGTCTTTAGTAAATGTATGCCTATGCTGCATGGTAGATGAAGAATCGTTGTTTTGTTCATTGTTCCTATATCAGGCAAATATGGCCAGAAATTTTAAGCCCCTTCGGAATCAATTGGTCCTTTTCTGACACGACAGGTCAACTTCTAAAGGCTTGGCACAGAGTCAAATTAGGCAAGCATAGGACATCGTTATGGAGAATGGCTCTTCTGGCTGTTTAGTGGTCCATATGGGAAGAAAGAAATGGGAGATGCTTCAGGGAGGTTTCCAACTCGGTGGAATTCATAGTGTGCAGAGTTAAGTCACCTAAGTTTTCATTCTTGGTGAATGGATCACCAAAAGGCTTTTTTTCCCTAGCAACAAGAGGCCTGCAACAAGGTGACCCGCTCTCTCTCTCTCTCTATATATATTCGTGATGGTGGTTGAAGCTTTAAGCAAGATGCTGAATAAAGGGTTAGCCGCGGGTTTAATCGATGGTTTTAGGGTGGATAAGTTAGATTTCCAAGTCTCTTATCTTTAGTATGCAGATGGCACTATTCTATTCAAGCGATGTGGAAGAGGTCGATCAAATGCAATGTTTTCAGATGGGTAAAGAATTTGTAATCAATTTGATGCAGGACAGTTAACCACTTGCTCTAAAAGCTCGAACTAATAGAGCATGGCTAATCAATCCCTTTATCTCATAGCCCAGGCCTCACATCTCATGGGTTAGGATCTCGGCCGAACTTCCCTCATGGGCCCCACTTTACATGGGTTCCACTTCACAGGAGCCACCGGCCCGCCTCGCATGGGATGCCCACCCCGAGTGTGCCCTTGCATCCCACAAGCCACCCCACTTGAGCCCGGTGTGAAAATGCCCCTGCATTACAATCATTGCAATTTTAACAGTACATTACTGTATTTTTTGAAAAAAATACATTACATTTCGGAGGTAATTTGCAATCCAAAGAGGCCCTTGAGGAAATTGGAGGTCATGAACTTCATTTTGTTAGGAAATGGCTACGGCGGTTTGGTTCGGAAGATGGCACTCTTTAGAGGAGGTGGGTTTTTCTTTGGGTGGTGGTAAGCAATTCTGCTTATTGGAGGATGCTTGGCTGGGCGAGTCTTCGTTGCAAGAAGACTTTTGAAGGCTAGCTCTCATTGGAGGCGAATAACCTGGTGGCTCGATGTTTCTCATTATCAACAGATGGGGTTTTTTCAGCTCCCCCTTGTTGAAGGAGTCTGACGAAGGGAGAGTTAGAAGATTTTGTTGGGCTCTTAGAGTGGTTGCGCAGTGTTAATTCTTCAGTGGGAGATCGGGATGTAATGGTATCGAACAAAGAGAAGTCTTGTTGGTTCTCAGCTAGTTCCCTATATAGACAGAAGTCTTGTTGGTTCGTCACACTACTTTCATTTGGCATTATGGTGCTCCTCCCAAGGTTGCAGTTCTAGCTTAGCTCGTGGGATGGGACAATGTGCTCGCCATGAATAATCTTCGAAATAGGGTTCCTGAATATATGTGTGGCGTGCATGAAAAATGAGAAGTCGATTGATCATCTCTTCATTCATTTGCCCTTTCACCAAGGAAGCATGGAATAATTTTTTTGACTCGTCAGTGTGTCGTGGGTGATGCTGGGTTCAATTGAGAGTTTCTTTTTCGCTTGGCATGGGGGAGGAGTGGGAAGGAAAGGGAGGACAATTTGGAGGCTTTCAATGTTGGCAGGCATTTGCTTGGGGGTGGCTAAATTGGATGTAATGGAGGTGGGCCTTGGCCTTGAACGTTTTAGGCAAGAATTCCTCCTCCTTCTTTTTTCCTGTGTTGGTCTGTGTTGTAATTTTTTTGGGCTTCGACCTTGCTTAATAAAACCATTACCTTTTTGAAAAAAGAAAGAAAGATGGTCAAATGGTCTGAATCCAACAAACATATTCACTAATCCAGGGTTGGGATCATCTAGTCAGTTTGATTTCAGGGCTTTGTTATGACCTATTTATAGTGATTAGTGAGACCCATGATTTGGACTGTTTTACTTGAATACACGTATGCCACTCGTACAATTTTCCAAGTGCACGCATATGGACAATTACACTCTGCAAACATAAGTATCAAATTGACTACACTTTAAATATGCCTTGTGAATCTTAGTCAACATATTTATGCATAACGGCAGTTTGATTTTGCAATGTCTCTCTTTTGTGCCATCATTTCTCCTTTTCAAGAAAATTGACTCGCTTGTGGTCCTATCTGAACCCATTTTGAACCCACACACACACCATACAGGGTTCCCACCTTCATGGGTTAGCAATGTACCTGGAGCTTTTAAATCATACATGGGACAGTCAATCCTTGGTCTTAACTGTTCATTTCTTCCTTACCGCCATTGGTGGGCCATGATGCAAAAATTCACACCAATTGGATGATTCCAACCTGTCTCATGGCAAGCATCTTTTTATAAGCCCCAATTTATGAGCCAAAGGTAATTTGGATGGGTGGTTGAGACCATCTAACTGAAGTACTACGCTGTAATCATAAGCAATCCATGGCGGGGCTTATCAAAAAGATTTTTGAAGATGATGATTGGACCTACTTCCTCCGGCTTGATCTTGGCCATCTACTTTTCTCTCAGTTGATCGAATGGATAGGATCATCTGATTGTTGTGAATTTTGCATCATAGTCTGACAATAGTAGTATGGAGCGAACAGACTGTCCTGATTGGTGACTGCCTATCGCATGTGTAATTTAAAAGCATTGGAGAAATTGGTTAGCCTTCCTACTGTTTATTTGTATCTTAGATCTGTTACCTCCTTGCCGCTAAAGGCGTTGTTTATCTATCCTCTGACCGTAAACTGTATTTATTCTTTGCCATAGTAGGAGTTTATTGTATTCTGAGATGAGAATGGATCCAGTCAAATATTATTCCTTATCAAGCATTCATTTTCCATAATTGTGGCTGATATCCAGACTCCAGGCATTACATCTATTGGGAGCTGGGCATGGCCAAAAGACCACACTAAGTAAATGATATTAGCCACTGGCGGAAGTACTCATTTTAATGGGTGAAGGAAAAGGTCCAACAAATGGTTGGTTGATCTTCCAGACCATGGCTAAGATCATATGATAGGGTGTTCTTTGGCATGTGGCCTATCAGCAGCAGCTTGCCATGGATGAACAGCTCACCATGTGAGCGGAAGTCGAGTGCTTGATAATTGCTGATTGTTATACATGCTGACGGTATTTTTTTTGTATCTATCTTGTTGCGAATGACAGTTCCGGCAGGCAATGGATGGGATGTGGCTGCTGCCCCACCTATTGATGCGGCAGGGATCGACGACGTTATTCATGCGCCTGCTCCTGCTCCTGCTACTGGCTGGGAGTAAGAATAGCGTTATATATCCGAGTTTAGTTGGGTTTTGTTTTCAAACCCAACTCAAAGCATCTAATGGTCTGTAGGGTGGGTTGTACCTGGAGTTGTTCTTTTTTAAAATTTCTGGAGAGTGCAATTTCCTTTTGATAGATACATACATGTGTGTTATTTGGTTTCTAAGATTTGGATACTACAAGTTTTGACATGGAGCAAGGGACGACTGTTATGTAGTTAATCTAAATACTCATGGGATGACATGATTGGTTATTTTCTGCAGTTCTCTGCTTTGCTAGAATTTTATTTTATTTTATTGATGGCTCTTTCTCTGTATCTTCTGTGAACCAGAGCAATATATTATACATTGCTTGGCCTAAGAATTCTCTATTGTAATACTAGAGATGCTTTGTGTGTACAAGTAGGTCCTGTGGCTCATGGATACATCTCATTGGCCTTCACATGAACTGGACCATGCTGACTTGTGGAATCTTTTGCTTCTTTTTGGTGGCTTTTTGCAGTTGCTGTAACTGTTTATTTGCGGACCACCAAGTTATGAGGTTCTAGAAACTTTTGATTTTGATGATTTTTTGTGCATGAACCATCCATAGCGTGGTCAAAATTATAACCATTGCATCGGACATGAACCATGGGGCCTACTGCACAACTGTAAACACCGCTGTATGGTAGAGATTCTTGGGCCGATCCTGTCTCTGGTGAACAGGATGATGGGCCATGTGCGAAACAGGGCAACAGGGGGATGTTTAGTATGATATCATGGCCCATGCATTTGCTCATGCAAAACCCCTCGAGATTCTTGGTCTGCTTTTTGCGGAGCTTTCAATACTCTCTATTTACAAGACAAATCAAAGTAGGCATTGATCTGAACAGTCCCCAACTGGGACCCACCGGATGGTCTTGATTTTTTCAACGAATTAGCATCAACAGACTGGAAAATTCCTTTTGTGGAAAGTTGTAGGCAGAAAACTACTTCTCGAAGGGAGTGGAATGGTATCATACTTTTTTTTTTTGCAGTGGGTGAATCTCATCGTTGATATGGGTCCACCTCCCATTCCACTAATGACAAGGACTTAGATTCTGTAATGATCCCTCCAGTACTGAGATCTTGGTGCTGGAAAACATCTGCAGACCCTACCATGTTGTATGTGTTTTGTACACTATTCATCCATTTTGGATCATTATTTTAGGGCATGAGCCCAAAAATGAGTCAGATCCAAATCTCAAGTTGACAACGCCACAGAAAACAGTGGGCTTGATCGAAAACTTGTGTGCCCCATTAAGTTTTTAATGGTGGGCGTTTAATTTCCACCGTTTGCTGTGGTATGGTCCACATGAGATTTAGATATGAGCTGGAAAAATGGATGGAAGGTATGGATAAAACATATACATTATTGTGGAGTCTTAGTGACAAGGGGTGTCATTTGACAGTCTGGGTGTGACTCTGATGCTGTACCAGATGTGGCAAAGCGAGAACAGTTACTGACATTGAACCATTGGATTTTTTTCATTTTTAGCCATTCAATAACTTTCCATCAATTAACCAGAGAACATGTAGGGAGCCACCTGAATATCACAAGAAGAGATTGGGGTGAGGGAGGCCCAAAACAAAAGATAGTGGGGTCCACCTGAAGCACGCCCTGTTTGGCACGTAAAAAACCAATCAATGAAGCTGATCTGGAATGATGAAATACTAAATGAATAAATGGCAAACAGAGAAAAGGAATACCGTTACTGAAATGTTGGAGCTCAACTTGAGCGAGAATATATAATATAATATTTACATAAACAAGAATTCTAGGTTTCATAATCTGCCTGCGGGGAAGCAGAATAGAGCTCCAAAAGAATCAATATCTATATTTCTCTCATACTTGTATTGGTTTCCAACCAAGGACCTCACACGATCGAAGCACTTATACTGGACCGGATGAGGCTACAAAGATGATGGATATCTTACAAAAGCATGCCGATGCCGCTGCTGTTGTTTCTCTTCCCTTTTTCCTCTTATTCTTTATCTGGTTATGTGGATAGGCAGACATCCAGCAGTGGGTTAGATGGGGGTGGAAGTAAATTAGAGATCCGAGGGTTTGATTCGGCATTTAATGGCATAGGGTCTCTCCATGGATGACCCAGTTCACAAAACTGTCAGAAAATTCTCCGAGCGCATCTGGATTGTGGGCCACGTCAAAGGAAAATTCCATCTCTGTTTCCTCTCTTCCCTGCAGAGGTTTGTTGCTTAACGGATCAGTTTTTGCAGAAATGAATTGTGTAACTATCAAAAAGCATGTATATAGGAAACCATCTAAAGTGACCACACATGACAATGCAACAGAGGCAGACCAACATGTCACACATCAAGATGCCCTGGCCCTATTATTGGGCTGTCCACTCATCAAATGGGCCATGGTTTACGAAACAACAGATGGGCAGCTATTAAAAAAGAGTTTTTTAAGGTTTATTTCCTTCATATAATCCATGGTCTATCTAATGAGTGACGGACCTCAATGTTATGCCAGGGAATCCTACCTTTACGAATAACTCTGGATCCCACCATGAGTGCCACCACGGCAGCTGATGTGTTGGGGCTAAGATGGATCACCTTACACATGATTATCAATGAAGGAAAATCCATTGGCAAAATTCAAATGATAGAAATTGCAAATGTTCAGATAATAAACCATTCATTTCACGAGAAAATTATACGAGTGTCAGTGAGACTAGTACTAACCCTCATGCTGGATCCATGTTCGCTAGAAGGTGGAGTTGTTTCCACATTCATGCCGGAGACAACATTTTCCGATGAAAGGGTTGAAATCGGGGAGTTGATGAGAGCAGACCTGTCCAGCCATTAAAAAAGTGAGAATTTAATGATTTTCGATATGCATGCATATGCCACCCTCACTTGCATCAAATTAATTGGGAATTCCCACCAATAATAATGGTCAACCGACTCATTTGGTCCTCAGTCGAGTCAGGACACCCGAATCAGGGCTGAGTCAGGGGATGACTCGGTGGTATAGAACCAGATTGGTTGCCAAGTCTGAGCTGAGTAGGATTTGTATCAAGAATTGGCTTTTCAATGGAGAGGTTTGCTTGAAAACATTCTGCCAGATTCCTATGTGATTGTTGGGACTTTAAGCATTTGAATCTGGATCATTTTTCCGGTAACAGAAACCATCCATACAATGTCTCTCACCTTGTATGGTGGATAGACAACAAACAAAATCTTTCAACCGTTTGAAATTTTGCTATTTTACTTTGAAATCGGACAGCGACCATATCCTCTGTATAATAGTCAAAAGGGTTTAAATAATCAATATGTGAGATTTTTGGGGCATCCCCATCCATGGGAAGCCCTATTACATAAATGGTTTGGGTCATTGAAAAGAACCAAATTCCAGTGACTGAAATCTGACTATCATATTGCAATACATCGGGATGTACTCGAGCAAAAACCTCTTCAAAGGAACCGGTTTGAAAAGTGTGGACAGTGTATTCGGCAGAATGGATCCGTCTGGTGGATAGAGTGTTTAACGCAAGAGAAAATGTGATACTCTGGCAGTGTGATTGATGATATCCAGGAAAAGTTACTTGGAAATTGCATGTGGCATACACGAAAGTCAAATTAACTCTCCAAACAATGGTCCTATTTTAGATGTATCATGAACCAAAAATTACAATTATTTGATTATCTGACTCACTGATTGGTGTACATTTATTGGGAAGTGAAATATGAAAAATATCCAATGGCTATCTTTAAATAAACAAGTGTCCGTGAATCTCTGATTGGTGTACATTAATTGGGCAGTGAAAAATGGAAAATATCCAATGGCTTAAACAAACAAGTGTCCGTGAATCAAAGGTTAGGAATGTTCAATCAATCTGATTTTTGGACTGTAATTCATCTACAATTTAGTTGGTTGCACTTGAATTAAATATATGCCACATGTACAATTTCTGAGTGCCTGCCTATGAAGCACCATATGCTGCCTGAGTATGATATAAGTATCCTTAATGCAAACCATTATTACCTCTCATACGTTTCCTCCTCACATGAGTTCCCAGAAGAAGAAAGCCAATCCAGGTCAAGGAAATTTGAGTCTCCCACGCCATGTTCATTGAAGTAAATAGGATAACTCTCAAGGCATCGATCCCTTTGTATGTCTGTGAAAAGCTGCCTGCGAGCCATCGAGGGTGTGTACCTGCAGAAAAATCAAATCTTGGTGACATCAAACTATGACTCAAACACATGAAACCCCCTTTTTCTTAAATAAGGACCATACACTTTGAACTTGTTAAATGACAGCCGCTCTGAGAGCATAGGGATAGAAGAACGCCAAAGGCAGAAAAGAGAAACAGGCAAAGACCTATTACAAACCCAGAAAAAAAAAAAAAACTAAACTAAACTAAACTAAACTAAACACAACAATCCCAATCCAAAGAAATAGGCCTGCAACCTGAAGTTGGCAAGCCAGCTAAAGTGAAGAAAAGAATAACAAGGATCAGAAATTGAGAGACAAAATGACCACACTGCAACGTCCCTTCTGATGAAGGAGACCATCCAAAAGATAGAAGAGGAGAAATTCTGGAAGCATTGGATCTTCCTCTTTTCAATAGCCGAAAGGGAAGCCATGTTAATCATATGCCAAATTGCTTTGGAGAGAGTAATTGGGCAAAGACAGGCATGTGGCGAATGTATCAAAAAATCAGTTTGGTTTTATGCCTGGGAGGTCTATCACTAAAGCTATTTTCCTACTTGGACAATTGATGGAGAAATGTGGGAGAGGAAGGTCTTTAATGACTTGGAGAAAGCAAACGATAGGGTCCTCACAGAGTTAATTTGGTGGGTGTTGGTAAAGAAAGGAGTTCCAAGAGGATATGTTCACATGATTAAGGATGTGTGCGAGGTAGCAGTAACAAGTGTGAGGACTGGTGGAGAGACAAATGAGTTGCCAATTATTGTAGGCATGCACCAAGGGTTGCCATTGAGCCAGTACCTTTTTGCATTGGCAATGGATGAGTCAACGAGGTATTTGCAGGAAGAGATCCATGGTGTATGTTGTTTGCAGATGACATTGTTTTGATTAACAGGACAAGGGAGGACATAAACACAAATTTATGGAGGGGTGCTCTAGAATCTACAGGCTATAAAATTAGTCTGACTAAAACAAAGTACATGGAGTGCAACTTAATAACAAAAGGAGTGAAAATGAGTAATTAGTTAAGATCGCTAACCAAGAAGTTTCCCAAAATGACCACTTTCGATACCATGGGTGAATGATTCATGAGTGGAGAGATTGAGAATGATGTTGCCCATATAATTCGAGTTGGGTGGAAAGAAATGGAGATGTGCCCATATAATTCAAGCTTATCTTCGCTTGGGGCGCATATGACTGCTCTAAATCAGTATTTTAAATGGCTTCACTATGTAGAGTGTAGCTTACGCGATGTAGTGTAGCTTAGACTTAACGCCACATAGCTTAGACTTTAAGTTACTTGTAGCCTATGGTACATGTGACATAGCCTGTATAGTAAATGCTACATAGCCAATTGTACAAGTTATTTTTCACTAAAACATTACAATCGGTTAATGTCTTCGATGATTTGTTACATTTTTCATTTTTTGATTAAAAAAAATTAAATGATTTTGGTAAAATAATTAGTACTAAATCATTTATGTTGCTCTTTCTTTACCTTTACCTTTATACATAATCTTTACCTAGTTTTCCTATCATTTTAGGTTATGTTTGGTTGCACCAAATGTCATTAAATATCATTTTCATTATTAATCAGATTAGGTGCAAAATATCATGAAATTTGGCACAACCAAGCACAACCTTAACTAAAAAATCTGGAAGTAGTATGTACCTTACGATGCATGCTATGTAGCTTCAGTTCACACTTCAGAGGGGTGAACCTTATGCTTCCATGATATTCACTATTTAAAACACTGCTCTAAATGTAGAGGCAACTTCATGTTTTCCAATTAGATAATGGGGAGAATAAAGGAGATAGTTAATGCATTAAACAGAGGGAGAAAGACGAAATTAGCCCACCTCGAATACGATATATCACTTTCACAAGTTGAAATTTCATTAGTGGAATCAGATAGATCCTTGCTAGTCCCCTCTTGATTTGTTCTTTCAGACAACACCGAATTGGGAAGTTTCTTCTGTCCAATATTTGTGCCAGAGACAGGCGTGTTGCTTTCACATAAAATGTTGCCATCTGATAGGGATCGTTTTATAGAACTGCAAAAACAGAAACTCCAAATTTTACTAAATAGCTTTTGTTTTCCTTTTCCGATTACTATTTTCATTAGAAGTGGACGATTTGTGATCGTTTTGAGAATTAATCAAGCAGAAAAATTGGTAAATCATGCAGAGAAGACAGAATGCAGATAAATCCAAAACAACCAATATCAATCAATACCTGGCATATTTCTCAGCAATTTTATCAGCATGTCTTCCAAAATTGTGATGCTGGTCTGAGTCTAGCTCCCAAAGTGCTGGTTTGCCCTGCTGGGGTTGGAAGTGCCCCAAGAACCTGCTCAAAAAGCCAATGTCAAGAATTAAATGCTTGATAGTACGGAAATGATGAAAATCTGCTGTAAAATATAATATGCAACCGCTGGATCAGAACTAAACAGCTTGCTATAACATTCTTGGGGACGAGGGTTAAAAGACTTACACATTTATAGCATCTTGTTTTTCAGCATCCATGTAAGCATTGCTGTAGTATCTCTGAAGGGTCCTGAAGAACTCCTGCGACTGTGTTGCTGCTTTCCATTGGCCTCTTCTTTCAGAGAATATCTACATAAAGTCATGAATGCAATTATACATAATTGCTATAAAATAATCAAAAGAAATGTGAAAGAAAATCCAACATTAAAATTCATTATTCAAACAAGTATCTGCTCCGAGCCTTTCATCAGCACACATTTTTTTAAAAAAAATGTCTGACATCTGTTTATTTCTATAGAATTACAATAATTCCCATCACAGCCCTATACCATGTAGGTAATTTGGCCTTTGCTGGCACAGATTTTAACAGAATTGCATGATCTTGTGCCCACTGGAAAAATAACTCAAAGATATCCAATGGTACCAAATTTTGTTATGTTTGAAAGTTCTTTGGAACAAGGGACCGGAATCTGGTGAGACTAAAAATCAGGCTACTGCAGGGCATCACTTTTTTCCTGTTTAAGATGTCTTTGCAACAAGGAATGTCTTGATATTTAGTCAGATTCCATGTATCCTTCCTATTCACATGCATAAATTTAACTTGCAAAGGCATTAACCCAATTTCAATGGAACCTTTATGCTAAACCTTACATATATAGATATACTTACTAGAATGGCATGCTGCTATTTTATTGTCAAACCGAATGCAGATATGATAGAATAGAATAAACCAAGCTCGCCACTTGAACAACCAATAACTGATGACTAAAAACTCATTTCAAAAATGGGAAAAATATTCCACACTAGCATATGGCGAAATGCATGAAAAAGCACAATTTTATGGTTCGTGATATTTGTGGCTGAATTGAAAGTTGAATGATAAGGAAGTAGAGAGATGATTTCTGTTTGGCAAGTTGCGGTTGTAGAACCATCCTGCTAAAGTAAGATGCTGCGCGTGTTCATTCAGTTCACAAAAAGAAAAGATAGTCATGATAATGTACTTTATTCAGCATAGCATCTGTTAGATTTATAATACAAACAAAAGTAACCAATAGTAATTTGCTCATATCATTATTTTCGTTAAGAGAAGAGCCAAGAACTGAGATTACTAGTCAAAGAAATCAATCAGATATGCGAAGTAGAAGGTTAGCATCGACATATAACAAAACCATACATTTCATTCGAATATCAGTCAACAACATCAAATACCCTGGTACAGAAGTCAATATTTCATTTTAAAAAAATACTGTTTCAATAACAAGTCACCACTATGATGGAATACCTTGTTGTGGGCAGCAGAACCACCGTACTGGTGTGCAAGTGTGTCACCCATTCTCTCATAAAACCTCATCAAATCATCAGCCAATGGAGCATCTAGATCAACTTTTGGGACATCTATGTAACCCAAGGCATAAAGCTGATGACCAAGAGCAGCCAAACCATAGGCGTATTGTGCAACATTTGTCCGATCTAAGCAGTCTATGCAATTGGTTCTGAGGACACCTTTTTGGAACATAGGTGGTTTGACAGGGTAATTTTTGCTGACATCAGCGGAATCTTGCTGGGTTTCTGTTTCAGAGAAATCAGTGTCCCCTGTGTTGTTGTTGCAAATATTTTGAGGATAGTTCCTAGCATCATCCTTTCTGTAACAGAAAGGAATGTCAAAGTAAAGCAAAAACAGTCAGAAACAAATGTCAAAGTAAAGCAAAAGCAGTCAACAAAAAGAATGCTGAAAACGTTGCATTTCCCAACATTGTTTCTAAGCATGCAAGTACCTTTACTACCATACAAATCTATAATTTAAGTGCACAAACATATGTAGATGAAAACAGATCTACCAGATCAAATATGACCAAGACTAGGATGGTTTGACCAGTATGTGATGCAAGTACAGACTCAAAAAAAAAGAGAGAGAAAGGATCATGAAAACAATGGAAGCATGTTCATAGAACAAAGAAAAGCCCTATGAACACCACTTTGAAGAACCCTACCAACACCATTTTGAAGCAAAAGGCTTCCCCTGACCAATTAGCTTCTCTAGTGACAAAAGCAAACAAAATGCTTAGCCAAAAGGAAAAAGGAAAAAGGAAAAAATCCCGGGCAACATGTATTGAAGCCTACAGTGTTTGGAAGTGTCAGAATTCACCAAATATATAACATTGCTTGAATAAACAAGCTCGTACTAATCATTTCTGCGTTATCAGATTTAAGCATGCCAACATGTTAACAAGCATAAAAATGGTGAATGTTGAACTTTTAAAGGCTGGTGCATTCTGAGAAACTACAGTCCTCAGAACCCTCGGGATTCACCCTCGGGCAACACAAGTGGAATCCCATAATGTGTGGAACCCTCGGAATTCACCCAAGAGATAACATTGCTTGAATCGACAAGTCTGTACTAATTATTTCCGCATGATTGGATTTAAGCATGCCAACGTGTTAAGAAACATAAGAAATGATGAATACTGAACTCTTAAAGGCTAGTGCATTGTGAGAAACTACTCACTCAGAGAATTGCCATTTTAGAGCTCCCTCAAGTCTCAGAGATGGGGTAACTTGACAATAAAAGAAGCCAGTTAAGTCTAATGCATATGTAGCCACTTTGCCTAATAACACCAACACATTTGTAGCTTTGCTGAAAAATGAAAAATTATTTTTAAGTTAGAAATGTGAGAGCACTATTAGCATCCAAACATAGAATGCAAGCACACAAACCCAATACCTTCTTGAATGTTTGTGCAGATCCCAGTGTAAGAATCTCAGGCGGTTCCCCTCAGAAAGGTCTTTGTTAATAGTATCGATTGCATTAGCAAACTCTGACCGGAGAATGGATTCTCGAGGCTTCTTCTCACGCGTCTGTTTAGAAACAGGTGCAGGGAACAATATGAAAAAGAAGCCCAAGGAAGAAACAGTAAGATATTTGTGAATTCCAGATATTGGCATACACATATCCATATAATATTCTTTACACTTTCCCAATTACAAGTTATTAAAATGGACGCGACACACTGAGAGAACCGGGGATTGATTTCTTGATGTCTGAGATAACAAAACCAATAAATAAATATCCCTATAAACAGTATCTATTCAACAATAAGCTGTATCTACTACTTACCTTTATCAAATTCAGAATGATAATATGACTCCCATATCTCTTGGCTAGATTCTCAAAATGAAGCCGAGTAGCCTCATAGTTTACATCCTTCTTATGCACTGGATGGACGCTAGCATGTCAGTAAAGAGATTGCAAAAACCAAGACAAACTTCCACACTCCACACTTTAGCATTCTTTTGCATTACATGCACTATAGCTTAGAATGATGGGAACTTACATATGATATCAGGCTTAATATTCAGGCGTGAAGTTTCCTGGGACCAAAAAAGGGGTATTGAGCCCCTATTCTGCACAACAGAACTTATTTGCGCAGGACAGCCTTCAGGAACATCTTCAAACACAATTTGTTCCGTCTCTACATCATTAGCGACTCTTCCCTTCTCATTTACACCCCGTTTTAGGTACCTACACAAGGAATTGATTTTGGTTTTTTGGATCGACAAGAAAAGATAACAGACCAAACCTCACACTGCCACACTTTTTGAAATAAGCAGCTCTAGCACAAATAATACAATATACATTTTACTAAGGCCTATTTTATTCCAACCTGGTGCCAGCATAATGACGTGATCGCCTAGCAATGAGTGTCAGCTTAAAATCCTTCCCTGATATTGAAAGTTTAGCCTGTGTTCACAAAAAATAAGCCATGAGTGGTTCCTTATCAATTGAAAATAACGAGTACATGGAGAACTCCATATAATACAAACGATCTGGTTACCCAACGGCTGTTACAAAGTACTTCGTCACCTATAAATCATTATCCAGCAACCCAGTAAACCTGGATGAGCATTCATATCAACCAATCAAAGAATAATCTGCCAGGTAGACTTATTAACAGGCCTTATGTTCCCACTGACAAGAACAACATTTGTAATCTGGCAGGTTGACTTATTAACAGACTTCATGTTCCCTCTGACAAGAACAACATTTGTAATCTCTTAGCACCCACAAGTATCAGTCTCTAATAATAAGACACTTGCAGGAAGATCCTTGCTCCGAGAAAATGGTTGAATTATGAAGACATTATAAACAAATTTAATCCAGAATAAAGAATTAGAAGCGAAGGGTCTATAAAATGTAAAACTCATGTCCAGGCAGATACAGAAGAGTAAAACCATTTTGAGGAATAACTTTTAGAAAGAAAAGAAGAAAGAAAAAAGAAAAAGAAAAGAAAACAGTGTTTAATAGAGAACAAGTTCAAACAGATCCAAGAAGAAACTAACACAGGATTGCAGCACGGCAATAGCACAATTCTCTTGCCAATGAAGTATTAAGGTACACAGTATACTAATGAAGGACATGAAATTCATGCAATTAGTTTCAAGAAGCACGCATCACAGTCCATTCACTTTTAAGCTTTCAAATGCTTGATTTTGAAAGACATGAAAAAGAAAATAAATCCATGTAGAAGACTTGAACCAATGAGTTTGCATCAAATCAATCCATGTAGAAGACTTGAACCAATGAAGCGTTTTTTAACTGTTCACATAAGCTGCACCACTTATCATGCTCTTTAAAATTTATCCTGATAATTTCAAAACATTCAAAGAACTTCGACTTGTCGGAATCCATGAGACCATTCTTTTTTATTTCTATAATTGTTCACTTCATGCTCCAGACAGAATTATCAAATCGAGAAACTGCACTTGCTTAAGGGCACTTTAAGATGGAGCCATAGCTCATCGGCTGCAGCTAGCCTATCAGTCATTCCAAATTGAAACAATCAGGCATTAAAAAAACAACAATGATAAATTAGAGAAATGTTTACTGAATGCACTGTAACTTGGGAATGGAGAAGAGTCTCATAAATTCTTCCCTTTTTTATTTCTGCCAAGCAGCAGTTAAGATATTTCAAGGTGCCAGACCCCATTATAATTGGGGCTGGTCTTTCCCTATCAGAAGCAAGAACGACATATAATCACCGAACAGTTTCACACACATACAATTTGCATTGCAATATTTTTTTTAAAAAAAAAAATACTAACATGAAACAAACATTAGCTGAAACCACTGTAATATGCTTTAAGAATGTAAAGGCAGCTGCTCATTTATTTTTATTTTTTAATGAATGCAGCTCAATCCTTCATTTCTAGAGACTTGCCTGTTTAAAGAAGCCATAAACCAATGCTACAGTCCAGAGGGTGTTCTTGAGGTGATTCCGAATTCCACGTGTTAAAAATTCATTCCAGACAAACATTGTTTCGTAGAGGACTTGTCCTGTCTCACCATCACATAAGTTCTTTTGAAGACTACGCATAACATGGTATGAGTAGCTGAAAAAGAAGTCTTTTGTAAGGTCCACTGTGCACAGGAGCTTCTTGTATCTATGCCATCAATAAAAGATACAAACACATAAATGTATATCCCATTGAAAATCAAAATAAAACTAGATGAGAGAAAGCATGTAAAGCAACTGAGATGATAAATTAACTCTTAACTAGAAAAAGAAATGACCTGAATTCCTCAACTCCAACACCTTGTTTCATTTAATTTTATATTAACATCACATCACAACTGTATGAAGCTTGCCTCGGTACATTTGCAGTAACCGTTATGGCGAGTAGGCTCCATGAAACTGCTATAAGTTCAAAAGATTAAAAAGGAAAAAGCAAAGCTGGAACCTTTCATGCTTTACAATATAACTATTTGTTCGCCATCAATAAGGCTATCTAAAATTACAGGAAATTATTTAATGTGAATGTGGAGCCATTTTGAGGTGGATGGGGCTTGTGTCAACGATTTAATATTAAGGAACCTATGAAAACTGAATGGAAGAACTTATTCACACAAATACAGATAACATTTAGGTATACACCATCCAATTATTAACACCAACAGTGCATATGACTTGCCAATTAGTAGTGGATGTCTCCAAACTTAAGATCATTTCTTTCATAGTATTTAAACAGAGAAGAGAAATAATAAGCAACCAAATACGAAAACACATCATTCTTGAAGAATACAAAGAGGGTAGAGTAAGATTTGGAATACTAATTTCTACGTTCTCCCTTATAAGTACATGGACATTATACAATTTACACACAGAATGGACAAAAGACCTGTTCTCATTCTTAGAATTAGCCATATTGGATTGCACAGTAGAATTCGGAATGGTTATCATCTCGCTTTTGGTGACGGCATATACTGCATGACCACAAATTGTTCCAATCTGCCTTCTTTTTGTGATAAGCAGCATGTAGTAAGGCCCCAAAAACTTAATGAACCCTGGGAAAAAAAAAAAAAAAAAAAAAACAGAAAAATATCGTGTGAGATGAGATTCATGAGAATCTCTTGGGGGTAAAAAAGCACTATGCCATATTTAGAGCCCAAGCTATACATACCCACAATGCCATAACAGCTGGTGACGAATTTCAGCCCACCGGTGGACCTATTCCCCTCATGTATCCGCTTCAGCAGATCGTAACATTCAACTTCTGAGTACGTTGTAGAATCCTCGCGAATGTTTAACTCAGATGGGTCCAATCTGTCAATCTTTAACACTCTCCACATAGTTCTACTCTTGTCTCTTCCTATCATATAAAATTTCTGTTGCACAAAGAAATCAAAGTATTGATTAAATAAATTTTCTACATCATAAATAACAAAAGTTCATCCAAAACTATTTGAATATTGTCTAATCTTCCAAAAATACATTACATAAGAGGTCATGTGGATGCTTGTAAGATTTTTAAGTTGAAATTTTTTTACACTTATAATGAATTTAATAGATCAAATGGTTACATTCTTTCAAGTTTGGTTTAGTGGTAGAGTGTTTACTGGCTAACCAATTTCTCATGTATGGCTTATTGATAAAGTGTTTACCATGTAAAAAGTGTGTATTCGCACTAGAAAGACCTTGGAGAGATAAATACCATCATAATCTTGGAATCATGTATAAGAGCTTGATATAAGATAGGTCATTGAGTTGAGCCCATTGCAATAAAGCCTTGGGCTGCGGCTAAACCAAGCATTAGGTGGGCCCACTAATTCAGATGAAGGTTGGGTGTCATAAAAATGGGCCCAAAATCATCAGGTGGACGCACACACACAGACACACACATAGATGGGTTTGGAACATGGGGTGTGACTCTTTTTTCTTTTTTTTTTTAATGACAATAGGATGTCCCTGCCCCTTTTTAAGGCAAGACTAATCCCTGTAGATGCAGGCAATCACTTGCAAACCACAAGCATCGGGTAAATGACAGGTAGGGGAATCGAACTCGCGTCTGTGGGGAGCAAACCCACGACGCTAGCCATTCACCCAAACCCCAGGCGGGCGGGTGACTCCTCTTTAATAAAGAGGAATTGAGAAAAGTCATAAACAGTTTACAAATAAACTGAAATACAGCTTTTTTCTGAAGGAAACAAAAGTGGCGATTCTGGTGAAAATTGTTTACAACCTGTAAACACTTTTACACTCCTTTTCTCCCATCCAAACACTAGGTGTAAAGAGTTCGCATGTAAAGTGTTTACAACTTGGGGATGTTACAAGCATCCAAATGACCCCTAAATTTCATAGCTCGTTCAAGCTCTTAACCACTAAAGTGCTCGGAAATTCGCGCTTTGAATGTTCAAAGACTAAAGATTACTGGATTCATAAAAACAAGTGCAAAAATTAAGACAAACGGATTCAATGACAACCTTAGATAGGAAATTATCTCAATTTGTAATTTCCTAGCATGGAAATGACAATCTCAATTGTATCCACAATGAGCTTCAAATTCCAATTGTGTTACCTTCGAATTGGACTTCAGAAAGGAACACAACTTCAATTTGAGGGCTACCATCTCATTGGGGATACCATGAAGCGTCATCGGTTGCTGCAATTCCCTCTCGAGCAAACTGAATTTTCACAATAAAATTCGCTTGTGAATCAAAACAAATCCTATACGAGGTTTGAAAAACACCCAGCTGCCATAACCAATTTTTAAGTACTGCAGTATTGTCCCATAACAAGCAGGGCCCAAGGGGGCCAAATCCATTATGAGCTAAGATAGCGTGATGCAGGACAATTAAACGCTTGCTCTAAAAGCTCGAACTGTTAGAGTATGGCGAATTAATTCCTTTATCTCATAGCCCAAGCCCCACATCACATGGGTTAGGACCTTGGCCGAACCCCCTTCGTGGGCCCCAAATCACATGGGCCGCCCACCCCGAGTGTGTCCACGCATCCCACGGGCTACCCCACTAGAGCCTGGTGTGAAATGCACATTAATCAACCCCGGTAAGGAGTCTCGAACACGAGACCTCCTCCGTGGGCCGCAACCACCCCGAGTGTGTCCCTGCATCCCACTTTTATAGCGGCCAATATTTTGGTCACCTTAATTTGGATTTTAATGAATGCATGCATGTTGGTTCAAAATATTGTACAAAACCAAGTTGGCTCGGTCTCAGCAGACAATGAAATAAGGAGCCAGACCAGAACGGTGACAAGGCGGGCCGAGGGGTACTGATTCAGACTCTAAGCAAGTTGCACTATGAAACTGCTATTTCAATCTATGAATTACATATATACGCATTGGGAATAAGGAACCGAGATATATGATGAAATCTCGGTCAATGTTTCCATCACAAGATGGATTTACGAAGCTTTGGTGTGTGACTCACCAGGGGAATATTACTATAAAAAAATCAGTTCAAGCTGCAGAGACACATGACAAAATCTGAATTTCCATCTAAATGAAGAAATAGGACAATAAGAATCGAATAACAAGAAAATGAGCCATTGACCTGTGAAGCCATCACGTGATCTATAAAATAAAATGGCATTCTGCTCAAACAGGAACGGAATAATTCATACAAACAAAGAAAAGATTAGGAATTGCAATCAAATTAATATTTAATTAGACCACCAAATGGCATCACATGATTCTTGAAATATAATTACAAAAAGATCAATAATCAAAATATTTCAAGCGTCAAAAAATAACAAAAAGGGACTAAATTTGAAAATCTCTTAAAAATTACGTTATTCGAGTTCATCAAATATTACCAAAAAAAAAAACCAAAAAAGGATAAACCGAAGACAGATCAAGCACCTAAAAAAATCTAATTTCTAACAAAGTTTTAAAACATTATTATTATAAAAAAAAAAAAAAAAATTTTAAAAGGACCTTCAACGTAGATAGAACAAAGTAGGGCAAAACAGTCATAAAAAGATGAGAGAGAGAGAGAGTCGTCTTACCGATCGAGTCTCGTAGAGTCTGAATTTCTGCAAGAAGAAGCTCCTCGGATCCGACTCCCTTTCGATCCGAGCCCGCGGCTCGTTCTCTGCCTCCATGGTTTGGATCCCGAGCCTCCGGCTCGGGTAAGATCAAACGGACATGCGACGACAAGGAGATCACGAGATCACCGAAATACCGAGCTCCGTAGCCCTAGAATCCACTTCGGTTGTTTTAAATACAGCATTCCCTCTCTCTCCCTCTCTCTTTCTCGCTACTGCAATTCCTCTCCCATTCACGAGATAGATAGAGAGACGAGAGAGAAAAACGAGAGGTTTATATTTTTATTTTTTTGGACAGAAAAGGGCTTGCGATCTTTAAAAAGGTCTGCGATGGACTGGGCTGGAAAGTGGGAAAATGGAGTAAGTCGAGGGACTGAAATGGAAAGGAAATATCACAAGATCTTCTTTCCTTCTTCTCCTTCAGATAGAGATAGAGAGAGAGAGAGAGAGAGAGAGAAGGAAGACCACAGCTTCGGAGGAGACGCAATCCACACAAAAAATAAAAAAATAAAAACAAAAACAAAAGAAAGGCGATAAATAAAATCCGAAGTGGGAAAATTCGATTTCTCTACGCTGGCGTTTCCTACCAGCGAGGCGAAAATATCTCATGCTCTGCCAGAGTGTATGTGTTTTGTATACACGAATATCTACTTACTCTGCCTACGTGATCAGGACCGTTGAATTTTGGGAACCATGTTGATGGAGTGTGATCTACAGTCTCATACTAGATTGATGGTTTTTTATCTATGTCAGTCCATTGGGATCTGATTGACGGTTATGAAGGAAAGTCTTTAACGGATGGATGTGGTAAGCGAATTAGCATTAATCAGGCGGCTGTGTTTGTTCGATATGTGTAGTTTTAGGCCTTGGTGATTTTAACGGTTGGATGGATACTGCAGAGGGCCGGATGTGTGCAAGAACATGCAAGCGCAAGATATGGTAGTCTAGCCGACTACGGTGTAATTCCTCGAATAAGAAGGAAAATAAAAACACTGTTTCTTCCGCCTCTGTCGCGGCTCTGGATTTAGCTTGTGTCCGCCAACCACTGCCAGCCACATGCTTAGTGGTCCAATGATCTGAACTGTCCATATTGTGGAGTCTACGCTGATACGGGCTACCTGAATAAAATAACCCTGAATGGATGGTTGTGATGAAAATAAGTTTTTTAATGGATCACATTCAACTCAAAAAATCAAAGGTTAGGATTTTTAGTGAAGCGTGACCATGTCAAGATGGCTTTTAAATTGTAGTAACTGGAATAAGGACGGTTCAGATTTTCGGAACATGTTAGCATGTGGTCCCATTAGATGGCCACACGTGCAGACATGAAACGAGCCCGTGGTTCGGGAACTCTTTAATTAGAGAGGGAAGGAAACGTGTTAAAAGAGGCTGAGATACGTAAATTCATGTGCTGATTTGTAGCCATTAGAACGAGTCAAATCAGTGAATCGGTGAATCATGGCTTTTTCATGCTATTTAGAAATTATAGTATTCGTTTGCAACTGTTCAGGACACTTGATTTGGTAATATGATAATATCTATCTTAGACATGGCACACATTAATCAAGACCGTCCAAGTGATGGGCCTAGCTTTGAATAAGCATGGCACAATGATTAAATGATCCTAGCATGTGATTTTTCGATGACTTTGGATCACTGATATTTTTCATTCACCATCCAGTTCATAGTAGCTAATTGAATGGTTAGGATCATCAACTGAGAGTGGGTGTGATGTTACGATCCAACCATGATGGGACACTTGATTTGGTCTGCTTGAATCAACAATGAGATTAACAACCCTAAAACCCACAATGTAATTATTTACATGTTTTGGTTAGGCTTAGTAGTGGCTAGAGGTGGGCATTTTATACCCGAACCGGTAGATCTGGCCCGATCAGACTCGATCCGACTTGATTCGAACAGAACCGGTGGTCAGGATCGGTCAGGATCGAGTAGTGTAATGTAGATCCGAATTATTTTCGGATCGAATCCGGATAGGCCCTGTTCCGAACCGACCCGTCCGATTGGATCCGATTCGGACCGACCCGATCCGGACCATATATGTGTGTGTGTGTGTTTGTGTGTGTGTGTGTGTTTCTTTTTACTTTTACCGCCTAGGCTTTACGATTCGGCGCCAAAAAATCCCACCCGATGTACACTTGAGCTTGTCCCTATCTCTCTATCTCTCTTCATCTTTTTATATATGTGATTTTCTCTCTATATCTGCTTCTCTATTTCTGTTGAAAAAGAAGGTGAGAAGAAGGTTTCGGAGCTTGGATTTATCTGCTGGAGAGAGATATACTGAGAAATGATTCATACTTTCATACTTGTGTTCGGAAGAGAGAAAGAGTCGCAGCTTGATCAGTGTATGAAGCAGATGGACTCAAGTAACGTTAGTAAGTTTTGTGGGTCTGATCACGAGGTATGTGTTATATCCAAACTGTACATCCAGTTGACGAGCTCATTTTAAGGGTTGAGACAAAAAATAAGACAGATCTAACCATCAACTAGACCACACTGCAAAAACTAGTGGGAGATTAAACGTTTACCATTGAAACCCTTTTTAGGGTCAAGTTTTGGATCAATATGAAATTTGTTTTTCCTCTTCAATCATGTACTTGTGACCTTATGAAATATGTTTTTTCAGGTACTTGTGACCTTATGAACAGACTGGATGTAAAATAAACGTTATGGTACGCCTTACAAATTTTTTAACGGTGAAAATCATTATCTCTGCTGCTATTTATGGTGTGGTCCAGATGATCTTTGGATATGATTCATTTTTTGGATAGTGCTCTAAAATGATATCTAGAAATAGATGAACGGTGTAGATATAGTAAATAGGTCACTGTGGGGCCATGTAATGTGGATCTCCTTTGAACCGTTCGTACAACTCAGAGCTCGAGGAGCTTCAGTGCTAGTCTTCGCACGACACGTACTTAGATCAGCTATATAGCAGGTGCTAGCTGTACTTGGAGGGAGACAGATCGGCTACTCCCCCCGTGGCTGATGGTCGGTGGTCTGTGGGCCCCACCATGATGTATGTGTTAGGGGTGCACATGGTTCAGTTCCAGTTTCAAAAGGGATGAGAACTAAAGGTGCCCCCTTTCACATGAATGGTCCATATCAACAGCTGGACCGCTTATATCGTAACCAATTCATCTATCTCCTTAACTATTCGGTTCCAGTTTCGAAACCGGAACTGAACTGTGTGCACCCCTAGTACGTGTTTCATCCATTCCGTTCATCCATTTTTACAAATCATTTTAGGGTTTGATAAAAAAAAAGTACAGGGATATAAATCTTAGGTGGGCCACACCACAACAAAACAATAATGAATAGATATTCACCATTAAAATCCTCCGAAGGCCCACTGTACTGTTTATTTGAAATCCAATCGGTTGATTTGGTCATAAAGACCCAGATGAAGGGAAACAATAAATATAAGCTTGATCCAAAACTTTTATTGCCCCCAAAACGTTTTTAATGGTTAAAATTCATTCAACACTATTTCCTGTAATGTGGTCTACTTAAGATTGAGATATGCTTCTTCCTTTTTTTCATATCATAGAATGATATATAAAAATAGATGGACGGCATGGATGACACACATACATCATGGTGGGCCCCATAGAACATCGACTACTAGCCACTTAGGAGTTACAAAGCTTCTTCAAGAAGCTATCTGTCTGTGGTGTAAAGCTTCTTCAAGAAGTTAACTGTCCGTTTTTTTTTTTCTACTGAGTAAATTATGTGGGGCCCATCTTGAACTTTTTTTAAGTTTATCCACACCATCCATTTTTTATCTGAACCTTACTCAATCTGATCCAACTCGGTTTTCCTGACCGAGTCGGACTTGGATCGATTTAGGCCACCACGAATTCGAATCTGTTCGAGTTAAATGACTCGGATCCGGTCCCAAATCGAATCGAGTTCGGGTCAAGACATACAAATTTTGAACCTAGTCAAATTGGACCAAATCCGATCCGACTCGGTCCGATGCCCAGCTCTAGTAGTGGCAATGGGATAGGCTGACCCAGCCCTAGAGCTCCGAGCATTGCCCCAACTTAGCAGGTAAAAAGAAGCTGATGCTCCCACCCTCACAGGGCTAGGCTAGGCTAGAGAGGCCCCACCATTGAGGGCTAGGGTGGGTTAGGGTTAGTATAGGGAATGAATGGATTAGGGTTAGGAAAATGTCAGCCTTATAAGTTAATATATGTGTACAACTGGCTTTGGTGCATAATTGATGAGTTTGTATTAATAAATTATCATGCTTTTCTAAAAATATTTAGATTTTTTTTCTATATAATATGTGTTGATGAAGACTATTTATCATCTAGCTATGCATATGTCACACCTAAGTATTTATTATATGCATAGATTTAAATGAGTGTATTAATATACATAATATAAATTAAAATTAAAATCTATAATTTAAACAGTTTAAAAACACTCATACGTGACTTTGTCATAATGGTAGGACTTGTTCGATTTTCCATGATACATATAAATCATGGTAAATAAGTAATTATTACTTTTTCACTTGGTTTGAAAATATTAGAGTAATTCACCTTGAAAATCTTTACAAAAATGTTGACATAAATATTTGGACCCCACCGTAATGTATATGATATATATGCATCATTCGTCTATTTTTTTAGAATATTTCGGGGCAAAATGAGGCAGATTTAACACTCAAATAGCCGACAAAAAAAGGAAACAATGACCTTAATTCATCCACCATTGAAAATTGTTTCCTTCGCTGGGCCCATATTGAGGTTTTTTCATTATATCAGCTTGATCCAAAACTTTTAAGGGCCCTAATAAGTTTTTAATGGTAAGTATTCGATTTCGATTGTTTCCTATAGTTTGGTCCACTTAAGCTTTGAATCTTCTTCATTTTTTTACTCATGCCCTAAATTCGGATGGCATGACAAATAAGCAATATGGATAAGTCACGTACAACACAATGGGCACCACATTGATTTTGTAAATTTCTCAATTTGAGTGTTAAAAAATTAAGTTGTCATCTTCATTGGGAAAGACTTGATAATTACCTAGGTAAATAATTATTACCCATTTACATGGTAATTATAGTTGAGCTACAAATCAAACAGGCCCTTAAAGTATTACCATACATGCTAATATAAGATTTTATAATCTAGATTGCTAGCTAATACCTATGTATTATAAAGTATACATTATAGCATAAGATCAAATTATTCATCGCTAGTCCAAGCCTAACTCAACCTAAACATCAAACCACGCCTAGCCCTCGACCTAAATTTAGTTGTCCAAGCCACAGCCCCTCTAAGCTAGGCAGCCCGTTTCATTTCGATCCCCAGCTAGACTACGTGAGTTTTACATTGACCAATCCTCCTCACATATGGCATTGATAAAAAACCATTCTAACCATTCAATATGTGGATCCCATTTGGTATGGAGCATTATCTAAAACTACACCGATTAAGCAATCCTAAGCATCTAACTAATGGCTATCAAATGGATAACTAAAAATAAGCCATTGAATAGTCCAAATTGATAGCTAATGTCGCTTTCTCATTGTAATTTTTAAATCACACTCCGTTGCCCAATTGCAATATAGCCATGAAGAATTACTGTCATTTTTTCTTAAATGGTACAATACTAGAAAAAATAAAAATAAAAATTTCCAATTTCGTTTTATGCAGGATGTCAGGGCTTTAAACATTTGAGGGGTGGACCAAGCATGAGTCTTTAGGCGAGCTACAACCATGCAAAACCGCTAATATATATATATATATATATATATATATATATATATATATATATATATATATATATATATATATATATATATATATATATTATTTTGGAAAAGGTACTATGCGTTCAAAAACGGCCTATGAGGTTGAGCTGTGTGGGCCCCACCGTGATGTGTGTCGACCATCAACACCGTGCATTTGATGGGTCCCCTTTAGATTATGGGATATCCCAAAAATCAGCGGTATATGGAACTAAGTGGACCATACCATCTAAAATCATATGAAGACATGTCAAAAAAGATATTTTTCAAACACTTGGTGGGGCCCACCTCGAGTTTTAATGGTAAATAATTAAACTTGAGCTACAAACAAATCCAAGTGGGACACACAATAATGGCTAATATAAGATTTTATAATCTAGATTGCAAACCAATACCTATGGGCTCAATTATAATTATGAATGTTTAAATGGATCAAATTATTCGCACTAGTCCAAGCCTAACTCAATTCAAACCACGCCTAGCCCTTGGCCTGGTTTAGTTGTCCAAGCCACACTAAGCTATAGGCATTGATTTCATTTCGATTAGTTAAACTACGGGTGGACATTGACATCCTCCTCACACATGGCGTTGATAGAAAACCATTCTAACGCATTCAATATGTGGGGCCCATTTGGTATGGAGCATTATCTCAAATACACCGATTAAGCAATCCTAAGCATCTAACTAATGGCTATCAAATGTGATGCTTAAGCCATCTAGTCCCATTGATAGCTAATGTCGCTTTCTCATTGTAATTTTTAAATCACTAGGTCCCAAAATATCAAGTCAATTACTGTCATTTTTGGGCTTAAATGGTACAATAGTAGAAAAAATAAAATTAAAATTCATAACCAGGGCTTTAAACATTTGAGGGCCCATCATGATGTGGTTTGGCAAATCAACCATCCATTATGTGTGTCCGCTTGAATGAGGGTTATATATATATATGGAAAAGGTTCTATGCGCTCAATAACGTCCCATGAGGTTGAAGCCCCCACCGTGTGCTTTTATATGTTTTTGATGGTTCTTCAAATTTTATTGATAAGTAGAATTTTTTAATTTTTAATTTATTAAAAAATAATTGAAAAATAGGCTGATGTTAGATATGGAATTTACCTAAACACGTAATCAACTAAACAACTTTCAAACATAATTTATACGGTTTTATTTCTTACCGCAGCCTATCGTCCATTCAAAATGTAAATACTTTAAACGTTTAATCACTCGCACCAGTTACCGTGTTGACTCGCGATACCCAAATCAATGCGACGTTTTATGTGCAATCACTGGATCCGTTTGTGAATTTCCAACCACGTTTCTATTTCCGGGGGAATAGAAATAGTACACTTTTGAGCCGTTTAAGCGCAATATCTGGGTGGGTGTAAATATCAGTTCCGTTAATTGACTGTTCTTGCAATCGAAGGATTATTAAAAGACACGAAAATACAGGGATGATCTACGGCAAAATGCGAATATACCAATATACCTTGTACTTGAATTTTTCTTCCATGAGGTTTGCACGCTCTACACGCATCCTTCTCCGCACTCGCATCTACACGCGGCGTGCGTGCTATACTGGCAATTCAAAAAGGTGGGCCCACTTTAAAGATGGCCATGTTGAAAAAAAAACACGCCTGCAGATAGCCAGGCTAGCCACGTGTGGAAATTGAATGTGGGCCGTTGGCTCTTCTACGTAGACGGTGATTCTTTTCCTACTGGGAGTCGTCACATGAGCTGGCTGGCTGATTTCGTGTGTGGGGCCATCTTTATGGTGGGTCCCACTCTGCGATGCACCGTGGAGAGGTACGTGTGGCTGCGGAAAACCTCTTCGTTTCATCCGCGTTTGAATATTTTGTACTCCGAAAATCTGAAACTACCTAAACTTCCGTATTCTTGACTTTTTCTGACGATTGTTTATTAAGGCCGGCTTAATGGTCGGTGGGATATCATACGTGGCTCAGGAAGAGTGATCAGAGCCGTTCATCAGGTTAGTCGCATTTAGATTGACCATGAGGCACAGTTCACACCTGTCGCTAATTTCTAACCGTTCCATTTATGTCGCAGTGGGGCCCACTGATTTGTCAATTGGTTGGTATTTTGCATTGAGTCATCTACAGTGGGGCCCACCAGATGAACATCTCAATTATTTTAGGTGGAGGCCCACCAAATACAGTGCAGCGCACTTCTGCAAGTTACCTGTCGTTTTCCGTACTTAGATTAGTAAAATAAACAGCTGTGATCTGGCACGAATATCTGTTAGCTTATTAGGGTATAGGTTTATATGTGGGACCCAAGCAGGCCACCGATGATCACGGCGGACCATCTGGTAGGAAGAGTGCACGGTGGATTTTGCGTCGTCCTAATATCTTCCTGATGGAGTGTTACAGAAATTCAAATAGGGGAGCTGCTCAATGGACGGTGGGACCATTTTAATCTACCGTCCATTCTGCGTGCCACTGATTGCACGGATGTGATCACTCCATCACAATTATTTTCCAATCATGGGCATCCTGAGTTGGGACTCTTCTCATCCAATCGTCCGTTGATCATCATTGGTGGGCCAACTTGCTCCACGTGCTCGTATCATGAGTTCCGGAAGACTGTCTTGTAGGGCCATCGTGATGTATGTGTTTTATATTATAAGGGTGCATGAGCTCATAAAAGAAGCAGATCCAAAACTCAAGTGGACCACACAAGGGGAAACGGTTGGGATAAGGGCCCACCGTAATGTTTATATATCACATACTTATATGTGAAAGGAAAACGTATATAAACTTGATGCAAAGGCACGAGAAGTTATTAATACGGCATTCAATGACCATTGTTTCCGTTGTGTGGTTCACTAGAGTTTTGGACCTAATGATATGGAAAAATGGAGGAACAGTATCAATAAAACACATACATGACAGTGGACCCCACAACACTTGCCATTATGGCTATCCTCTGTTGACAGATTTAGTCAAGCTCAGATAATAATGCGTTATGCCAAGCTGTTACATGGCGTTATTTTATTGGCCGGCCAGACGCCTGTCACAATGGAGTGGCTTCAATCAAATTAAGATAGCACTTAGTTTGATGAGGCTATGATGTCTACCTCGATGTGTGTATTGTATATCAATGGTGTCCATTCATTTTGACTCATCATTTTACTAACCTGTTAAAATGAAGCAAAATTAAATCACTAGTAAACCGTATATATACTACAAGAAATAATAGTGATTGGTCATTGAAAACTTCAATCTAGATTTTCTATTTGCCACAAGCAAGCATTTCTTACCTTCTTACATTGTGATTGGCCATGTCGTCACTGACATTATCAGCAAGCACTGAATCCCTGCTTGTGGCAAACAAAGTATCTAGATTCTAAAACTTCTTATGACCCATAAAAGTTTTCTTCTTATGACCTATAAAAGTTTTAGATCAACTTAGTATTTGTATTTTTCTTTCTATTATGATTTAATCAATTGATTGGATGGCAAATAAACTTTATGTTGGCCCTTGGTAAGTCTTTAATGGTGGATTATCAATGATCACTTTTTCTACTGTGTGGTCCACTTGAGATTTGTAATTTATATATTTTTGAACCATGCCTAAAATAAGCAAGCAAAATGGATGAACAACGTATGTATACAACACATACATCGAGATGGTACCCACTGTTAGTGACTCTCCCACAAAGCTGTTACCCAGACTCAGCCCAAAAATTAAAGCAAATTTAAACCTATGCTGGATCACAACAAGGAATACTTTTATTTAAAGCTGAAAACTAAAACCTCTTTTAGGCTAAAAAGGTTTTGATCAAGCTGGTATTTGTGTGACTCCTTCGTCAATGTCTATATGATATTACCAACAAGTTAGGTGAAAAATAAACATGATGTTAGCCCTTAGAAGTTTTTAACCGTGGCCATTCACTCATTACTATTTCCTGTAAGTGCAGCCGAGGTAAGATTTATATATGCTTTGTTTTGTTTTCATTCATTATATAAAATGAGGTGGCAAAAGAGATGGACGGCATGGATATAAGACACATACATCCAGGTGGGCCCCACAGTATGGATCTACCGGCCGGACTCACGTAATCCACGCCACCAGACAAAAGGCCCCACCAACTTTCAATGGTTGGGTGA
The DNA here is from genome assembly GCA_030180095.1 of Magnolia changhungtana. Taxonomy (NCBI): domain Eukaryota; kingdom Viridiplantae; phylum Streptophyta; class Magnoliopsida; order Magnoliales; family Magnoliaceae; genus Magnolia; species Magnolia changhungtana. Next base: position 1,924,974 of record JASAUF010000165.1, on the reverse strand, counting down.
CGGAACTCGATGTCACCCGGACCTCACCAAATTAGCTCCCCCCACAGCAATCAGCTTCCAACGAAAAAGTCCAAAATGTCTAAAAATGGTAATCCATAGCGAAAACGACAAGATAAATCTAATTTCCGGAAGTGGACACTCTTGAGACTTTAAATTACCAAAATACACATGAATTTTCCAATCATAGAAAGAAATCTTTATTTTCTTTGGAAAGCACACGGGTACTTCGCGCCGGATACCTACCGGAGTTAATTCCACTAACTTCGGAGAAAATAACTAGCAGCGTAAAATCCATGCTATCAATAACGTACATCACCCTATTTGACCCTTTAATTTGGAAATCAGAATGATTCAACGCTTAGATAGATGGGTCACTCCAAAAATCAACGCCTAAAACATCTAAAGTCATGTATTGTGGCACCTGAGTTTTAAAATATTGTAAATTTTGGAGAAGGATTTCATCCTAATGATACACGACATATGAATGGTCTAGATGGAATTTAACCGTACATAAAACTAACGGTAAGCGTTCCATTCCAACTTTTCCAGTGGTGTGGCCAGCAAGAGTTTTTTATCACATGATTTTTTTGGATCAATGGTTGAAATGAACAATTAAACCCAATGAACGGGATGGATCTCATAGAAACTTAGCTATCAGTTTGAGAAAGTAACCCAATTAAGGCGGTTCTGTTTCTTTTGCGCGTCGACCCTGTACTCATCATAAATCAGAAAGGGGCCGGAATCGTCCACAGCCCTCTTTTTACGCGCATAAAACACCCAGGGCTCCATAGGACGCGGATTGCGTACACAGTAAACTCTGTGGGGCCCACCGTTATGTATATTTCTTATCCACACCGTTTATCCGTTTTTCAATGTCATTTTAAGCATGGTAAAAAAAATGAAGCATATCCAAAGCTAAATTAGACCATAATATAAGAAACAATGGGAATTGAAGGCCTATCGTTGAATTTTTTTTGGGGCCCACATATGTTTTGAATAAGCTGATATTTGTATTTTCTCTTCATCCATGTTTTTGTGACCTTATAAACAGGTTGGATGACAAATAAACATTACTGTATGCCATAGGAAGGTTTCAATAGTGGACGTCTCAGCCTCAATGTTTCCTTTGGTGTGGTCCACTTGAGATTTTAATATATTTCAATTTTAGGGTATGCGATAAAATGAGCTATTAAAACAGATTGACGGCATGGATAATACATATACATGACATAGACCCCACAGAGTTTACTCATTACACGAGAGCCTACCGAGTTACTCAGTACGCAATCTACTATGAGTCAATCCACTCCGTCCATTATAAACACTATGGTGGGCCCACGCACACAAACCTGTGGATATGCCTGAATGGATAAAACAGGATGAACAAAATGGATTTTACACAAAAGACATGGTGGGCCCCACAGAGCTTGGGTGGTTTACGCAAGCGCAGGTGTTGCGTGGATTCCAATCCTTTGTAAGGTACGTAGCGGAGCAAAAATCATGGTAAGATTGGTGACGGATGCATGGATTTATGCATTAGGTATTGAATAGATGCATGGACCGCTTACGTTGTGGATGATTTCATATCTACGGTCATCTGAAGATCGACAGGATAATCTACTGGAATGATTTTTTTTTTTTTAATTGTGGGCCATCTCCGGGCCCATTAGATGGACGTTCTCAGTTCGACTGCGTGTGAACCATTGCGCGAGGAAGCCGCAATCGTGGCGCTTAACACAACACGCGAGAGGCAAAACCTCCTCTCATTAGTCATTTCTTTTAATTGGATGTTGATTGGGAGTGGTATAGTTACGTGTCAAGAAAGCACTCATCGACAGCAACATTGTGGTGGGGCCAACTTCATTATGTGATTCGGACCATTCATATAGTGGGCCCATCGATGGCCATGTCCTTATTATCTAACTTATCCGACCACATTAGACATACAACTTGTGGGCTTTTCTCGGGTTGTGTGGCTGCTTTGTTCTTTTTCTATATATATATATATATATATATATATATATATATTAGTCTCTTTGAAAGTGATGAAAATATCTATAATAATTGATAGCCATTCATTTATTTCAAACATCATTTGGTTGGAAGTTGATTACTTCCTGCCCCCACTTGAACTCGGTTCAGGCAGTGCTATGTGGGACCACCATGATGTATGGATTTTATTCATGTGGTTCATCCATTTTTCTATATCATTTTAAATTTTAATCTATGAGCTTAAAAAAGAGGCAGATTCAAAGTTCCAATGGTCCATAAAATAAGGATTGAACGCCCACCATTAAAAACTACTAAGGAGCCACATAAGTTTTGGATCGATTTGGAACTTGTGTTTTTCCTTCATTAAGGTTTTTATGCGTTGTGAGGTTGGATGGAAAATAAACATCGTGAGCAGCCTTAAGCAGATTCCAACGGTGGGAATCACTGTCACTGCTGCATCGATCGTGTGGTGTGGTCCACTTAATCCTTGGATTGACCTCGTATTATAAAATAATCTGAAAAACTAGATGAAAGACTCCATGGACTAATTGCATACATAGATCCCTTGCCTAGGCCAAGTTTGCTCCTGATGGGGCAGGATGCAGTCCACTTTCCATCCGGCCCACTTACTAGTGAATATACTTACATCAAAGGCTCTTCTATGGTATGAATCACTCAAATATGATGATATTTTTTTCATTTTTAATTAAACGGTATTTTTGTCATTTCTAATGAAATAGTTAGCTTTGTCATTTAAGAAAAGGTGGACCTATTACTTTAATTCAATATAAAGCAATGAATAAATAGAGCATGGAAAATGCATGTGATGAAATATATCCCCAAATTCCCTTGTGGGTGGTTGTGTTTAATTAAGGCATAAAAAGGATGGCTAGATTTATTAAGCCCAGCATAAAAATATAAAAGTGCATTAACATATATATGTTTAAGTGTATTTGAATACAATTTGTAATTACATCAAGGTTTATCTAAAGTGGAACTGAACTTTGATACACTTTTTTTTTTCCTTTTACACACGCACACACACCCCCACACACTTACGCTGTAGTGGGATTTCACCACCTATGGATGCTTGAACCCTTGATTGGGTGTTAAAACTACTGAGAGTCTACCACCCAAGCAAGAGTAAGGATCCAAACTTTGATACACTTAAAGATGTACAAAACTTTACATGTTATTTTATCTCAAACAATAATCCCTTTCATTAGGAGGATAAATCAATGCATACACCTAGCATTTTTAATTGTTTGCATATGATGGCTGAAAGATTAAAATACTTTTCAACTTGAATTTAGAATAAAAATAAAAATCTATAAGTTTCGAGTAGAAAGTCGGTGCAGATATTATTTTCCTAGGGTAGATTAGGACAATTTTATTAACTTAGAATATTTTCTCCTTCATTACGATCTCTACACATGTATTAAAGATCCGTCTCATCTTCTATATATTTCTATCATTTTCAATGAAATAAGTAAATTATAATTTTCAAAATGTAATCTCTTGTGATTTAACAATAATAATTAGGAAATACATTTAACAATTTCATTTTTCAGCATAAATACTGGTGGATTACCAAAAAGATTTGTTCAGATGGTAAATAAAATTTTTATTTTTTATTAAATAACGGTCACCTCGTATCTTATACTAATTTTATGTAAGTTTAATATTTATTATGTGAACTATCATGGTTTTCTTTACAAAAGAGATAATCATAAAGTACAAGTTTAGGAAAATTTCATTGTTTTCTAGTGAATTCCTTGTTTCTAAATATGCCCTTGGCGGTTTGTTTGGATACAACAAACTTCAACACAGGTGAGATTCCAGGAAGATGGTCATGCAAAAGCAACGCATCCATTCTCAAAAATGTCCTATTCATGCATTTTGTTTTTATGGAAGGCATGTGACATGGGACCCATAATTATTAAGTGAATCATGCATCCAAAGACAAAAAATATATAGTTTTGTAGAATTAAATTCCAAAGGCAAGCGTCAGGACAACAACTCACGAAAAGAAAACTGGTCACCTACAAGCAACGACACTACAACCATCTTTCCTACCAACATATATACCACTCGTGCAAGTGAAAAAAAGGTCACAAGAAGCCAACCATGATATTCATTATTTTAAAATATAAATCTAATCCGTTGAAGTAGATGGGCCACACCTGCATGTTGAATCAGACCGTCTGTTGTACACTGGATTCAATATTGTGTCCTGGATGATTACACTATCTTGATTCCTATCAGGCTATCTTCATAATGCATGGGGCCTACCGTTTTCATTTCATATTACTAATTACTTTGAAAAGTGGTATGACAGTGGAAAAGATGGTACAGTACCACAAGTTGTGGTATGAACACAAAAATAAAGCAGATCCAACCCTTAAGTAGACTATGCCATAGATGACTCTTGTATTTAATGTATTGTGCATTTAATGTCACCAAAGCTTATTATTTGGTGTGGTCAACTTGAAAGTTGGATCTGTCTCATTTTTATGCACATGCTTTAAAATGATACGAGAGAAGGGATGGACGACCTGAATAAATAAATACATCATGGTGGGCTCATCCACAATGGAAACAAGACATGATCTCCTGCAGAGTTTTGGCCATGATCATGTTCAAGTACATATGTGGCTAGTTACCAGTACATTAGAAATACCTAAGGTAGGTAGAAAATACCAGTGATTGAATAATTAAGCTATTAATTTATTTTAATTATTAATGTCATTCATTTATTTGTTTATTTTTTTGAATATCAGACCACCACTGCCACAATGGTCAAGATATTGTCCAAGGTCCATCGGACTATCTCAGCCTTTTATCAGATTATGTTTTTCAAGCACATGGACGGACGCGACATGAATGTCTGGTTAAAAGACCAAGCGACTCAGACCCACTTGTTCAGTCCCAAGTCAAGCTTGGACTCGTGCAGTCTTAGGTGACTCGGGCATCAAACCAGACCAGATCCTGTACCAAGTCCTAGTTGACTCGGATGAGTTGCATCACACCGAGTTGTATTAAAACCATGAGAGTGACCGTATGAGCATAACACCGGCTAATACAGATCTTACTGCTATGTTCTGCTGATCCAATATCTCTAAATTATATATATATATATATATATATATATATATATATATATATATATATATATAGAATTGCAAAGGAACGGCAGAGATCATCCATTTACAATGGGCCATGCAGGAAATCACTACCTATATGGTGATATAAACATATATGAACAGACCCAAAGCAGCTCTACAAACAAATAACGGTTGGATTTTAAATTTTGTTTTTTGGCATGTTTGGATGCTCTTACCAAATTGTAACTACCAACATTGGAGGTGGGATGTTAGCAGTCTTGTATTGGTGCAGGCAAAGGCCGAAAATTGGCTCTTATGTTGTAAAAGAGAGTTATTTAGTACTCTGGCTGTTATGATGCTTGATATACAGGCACTCAAAAGTTGCACAACGTGGCATACATGAACTGAAATTAGAGTAAAATGTGGAACTCACTGTGGCTGACTCAATGTCCAAACAATTACATTTGTTAAATAATCCTAGCCTTCAATTTATGGACACTTGAATTTTATAACCATCCAATAATTGCCCACTAACCAACTGCCGATTAATCAAATAAACATAATTTTCGGGCCATAATATATCTAACTGCGACCCATAATTTGGACAATTTGATTTAAATTTTTTGTATTACAAGTATGCAATTTCTTATCGTCCATCATACTGAGTATTTTTTACTTTCCCTAATGAAAGAATGAATGGACTGCTTAGCATTTTTTGAAAACATCCAAATTATGATGTGGAACACATCCAAACGCGCCTTTGCCATTTAAAATAGTGCTAGTAGGTCAAGTCTTCTATTTTTTGTTTAATAATACAAAAAGAAAAATACTGCCAACGGTGGATGAGCTAGCATTGACAATCTGGCCACGTGGAAGTGGCCCATAGGTTTTGTATTTAAATAAAAATTCAGAAATATTATAAAATAAGAATCATTTGGTGCCAAACGCTTATAATTATGTTTGTGATCAATCAGTCAATCTCTTACACCTGGCATTCGCTATGAGACATGGACACAAAACACCGGAGTCGTTCGTACCGTTGGCAATGGGCCAAGCTGTTCCATCGGGTTTCGGGTCCGGGCCCATTAATGTTGTATTGGGCCCCAACTACCATGTTTTATATGTGAAATCCAATCCGTCCATCAAGTGAAGAACCTTATTTTCACCGCACATACAAAAGATCGTACCTTAGGTAAAAATCGAGATGGGCCAGACCAACGGAACAATGTAAAACTGTACGTTAGGACCTTTGAGCTCACGTGATGTGGCTCTTCTGAGAGTTATATCAGGCCTGTTTTTGTTTTGTTCCTTCATCCTTGTGAGCTATATCTGATGAACGGGTTTGATGAAAGGCGCAGACCATGGTGGCTCCACACACGAACCTACGGTTGCCCTCCATCCTAACGGTTGCGGTGTGGCCCACCTGAGCTGTCTATCTGGATGAATTTTGACCTTGGGATCTATCACTAAGGAGCACACCCGATGGACGGAGTAGATGCCAACGGACAACATGGTGGGCCCACAAGGCTTGCTGCGCAGAATACTTGTTGTAGGAGGATTCCTGTCCCTCGAGACCAGGTTAGAAAATAGTCCAGCCAACGTCCAAGATTGAATTGGAAATAGCTGTCTAATCGGACTCTGAGATCATATAACAAGTGTGAATTTTGGTTCACTTCCCACTCATGATAGGGACCAACATATGAACGGTTTGGATCTAAAACCAAATGATCCATGTATACTGTAATTGAATGCTGGATAAGAAGATAGATAATGGGGTGGAGCACTGGATCTTTTCCAATGAATAATACTTGGTGTATAATACTTGGTGTTGGAGGTCGGTCTTTTTTGTTTGTTTTCAAGTCAAAGGCAAGAGCCGCAAGACCCCGGGAAGTAGTCTGTAAGTTTACCACCATTTATGGCTCTGACACAATCCAGACCGTGCAAATCAGGTGATGGAGCATGGACGCTGTTTGATCTGGTAACCCAGCCAGCCAGCTGGCGTCAAAGCTCCGTGGCTGGTGAGAAATCCAACTCGTCTGTCCGTTTTTACATATCATGTTAGAACACGGGCCATAAAATCAGGCTAATATTTATGTGTTTTTAGTTTATCCCAACAGTAATGACGTTATGAACGGTGTGGATTGCATATAAACATCACGGTGGGCCTTGGGAGGTTTCAACGGTAAGCATTTTCCTACCTACCTTTTGCTGTGATGTGGCCCACTTCAGTTTTGGATCTGCCTCGTGATTGGGGCCATGTCCGAATATGACGTGGTAAAACCGATGTACGGGGTGGATTTCGCAATGATCCAATGACAGCGGTCATCACATTTTTATCATTGAACTTGAACCTTCGCTATTTTAATTGCAACCATCCATTTTTCATCTGCCAGCTGGATGGTTGTGATCTCTCAATAGGTCTAAGTATCTAGCCATGCTCCATCCACGGTTTGTGAACTGGATGGCGGCCACGTGAGGAGGGTTATTCACCACCATCTTACCAGATGGTGCTGGACTATCACGGGAATCTTGATCTTGGATCTATCTAGTAGCTTCTGTCAACTAGAAAGCTGTACCCCCATCATCACTTCGTTTATATCTCCCAATCATTTTCAACGCCACGTGTTCCTGCACCACACGTTAATTTAAATAGCCCTTTGTAATATCGTGGAGAAAAGGATGGTAAACGAGTGGACGGCGTTAACAGGTGGGGTCCACCAGTCGTATTGCATGATCTCAACCATACGCTAGTAGGTTCCATCTTTCTGCATTTATAAACTTTAGGGCGTGTTTGAGCAGTCGGATTAGAAGGGATTCGGTGGGATGAAATTCATGTGGTCGTGTGCCAACTCCACTCTAAAAGAGTGGAAAAGTTTGGAATTAGATTAGACGGAATTGCACCGGGTCCTGTGCCAATTTCATTTAATTTTCGGTCTCACCGTGATGCGTGGGCTATATCTACGCTGTCCACCCAATTTTCGAGATTATTTTCGAGGATGGGCCAAAAAATTAGGTAAATCTAAAGCTCAAGTGGACCCCACCATAGAAAGCAACGGGGATTGAATACTTACCGTTGAAAACATCTTTGGGGCCACATAAGTTTTGGATCTACCTCATTTTTACGCCCATGCCATAAAATGAGGTTACAAAACAAATGAACGGTTCAGATATAACAACGTATGTTGTTCTCAATAATTTCAAATGATGGTGGGTATATCCATTCAAGGTATCACCATGTTACCAACAAAGCATGACATTAATCTTATCTCATCCTAACTGGGACAATCCCTACCATGGATGATAATTATGGTTTTTAATCAATCTCACCGCCCAAACACGCCCTTACAGTACGAAGTTTGGTAGACGAGGAGTACCAGACTGAACCTCTATTGCAAGCAGTATGCGGATTGCATGGTGACCATATCACCACGGACCTCAGTGGTGACTCATGTGGCCAAATTTGATTGGCCATTGGAGATGAGAACATTAAGAGCATGTTTGAAAGGTGAGTGAAGTGAGTATTTCTCTCAACTGTGAGTTCATTTCTTTTGAATGTTGTGGTCTGTTATCCAATCAAATTCTACCATATGTTGAGGGAAGAGGTTGATTGCTTGACCGGCTTGTTGGTGTAACACAAATAGAGTTGGGCATCGAGTCGAGTTAGACCGAGTTAGGGCTGACTTGACTTGATCCGGTTTTGAAATAGGCCTGACTCGAACTTGATCCGACTCGATACCGAGTCTTGATTCGAGTTCGGTTTGGCTTAGACTGATTCGGACTGCGTCTAATCCGGTTAGAAGTATCGAGTCAAGTTGAGTTGGCACTGAGTCGGATCGAGAGATGAGGGATGGAAGGAGTGGAGAGGAGAGAGAGGAGGAGGAGGAGGGAGATGGTGGTGGGTGGTTACCGAGTTTGGAAGAGGGAGGGATGGAGGGGAGAGAAGAGAGAGGAGGAGGAGGAGGAGGAGGGTGATGGTGGTGAGTGGTTGCTAGGCGTGGAAGAGGAGGACGATGAGGGAGGGAGAGAGAGAGGTTGAGATCGGGTCGGGGTAGGGTTAAAGAGTTGGGTCAAGTCAAGTCTAACCAAAATCGAGTTTCGGGTCGAGTTACTGGGTAGCTCGAACTTGACTCAGTTTGAGTTCGGATTGGGCGAAGCTTACTCGGTTTGAACCAACTCACCCATTCGGTTCAGGTTGAGTCAGATCGGACCGAGTCAGACGAGTCGAGTTAACCAGATCGGTTCGTCCTGTGCCCACCTCTAAACACAAGGCTAGATGAGGCCCACTATGATGTTTGTAAGAAATTTATTATATACATTCATTTTGGGAAGCTATATTAGAACATGGGCTAAAAAATAGTCAAATCCAAAATTCAAATATTGCATGAATGACAAGGAAAAAAGTTAGTAGGGAAATGCTACTCTTGAAATCTCTTTGGATTGGCTGCGAGGTCATTCCTACCGGGTTGAGTTTTTGATTTGTCTTACTTTTTATCAGGCATGTATCACCCAAACATTATAACAGGTACCACCTAGCTTCATATAATCATATTACAGGAAATTCTTGTAATATGCTAATGAAAATAATCCGTGTTCAAAGAATCGCAGTGGGGTAGCATGCAATTTGCAACCGTTGGAGAGGACATACTCTATACTACTGTTAGAAAGGGGTAAGGACTTTTTTTTTTTTCTTTTTTTTTTAAAAAAACACATGCACACACACACCCGCACACTCACACTAGTGGAATTTCACCACCTATGGATACACGAACCTTGACCAGATGTTGAAACCCCTAACAGTCTACCACTCGAGCAAGAGCAAGGATCCAAAGGGGGAAGGACTTGGCATTGAGGTTACACTGAGCTGCCTTTTCTCTGGCATGGAATTTAATTGAACAACTAACATTATCAAAATTTGCTCCTTTAAATACAAATGACTCAATTACTCTCAAATAAATCTGCATCTTCTGCTTGCCACGAGCAGAAATATCTTACCAGTTACAATTTAATTGAACCATACACTGCATTCAATGCAACATTGCTAACAATGTTGAAACGGATTGGCTACTCCCCCTGCCACCAGCCTCATGGCTGGTGGTTGGTTCTCTGTGGGCCCCACCATGATGTATGCGTTTCATCCATTCCATTCATCTATTTTTACAAATCATTTTAAGGCTTATACAAAAAATAAGAGGGATATATATCTCAGGTGGACCACACCACAGGAAAACAATAGTGATTGGATATCCACCATTAAAATCCTCCTTAGGCCCATTGTACTGTTTATTTGACATCCAATCTGTTGATTATGTCATACAGACCCAGATGAAGGGAAAAAAACAAAGATCATCTTGATCCAAAACTTTTATGGCCTTCAAAAAGTTTTTAATGGTCGACGTTCATTCAACACTGTTTCCTGTAATGTGGTCCACTTGAGATTGTGATATACCTCAATTTTGGTTTCATATCATAAAATGATATATAAAAGTAGATGGACAGCATGATAAAACATATACATAATGGTGAGGCCCACAGAGCACCGACCAATCTGTTTCCTAACAATGTTAAGGATAACTAGTGGTAGGCTATGAGGAGTTTCAACATGAGGTCTTGGGTTCGAAACCCACAGGTGGTGAAATCCCACAATGGCATGTAAGGTGGTGTGTAAACAAATAAAAATAAAAATGTTAATGATAACCGGTGAAAAGTGGGCTAATCATCATGATGCATGAAATCAGGATTTTACTGTTTCAATCAAGCTGAGGATCCGGATTCCTCTCAAATATACTCACTAGATGAGTACATTTTTTAGATGAGTTGCCTTCCAATCAAATCCACCATGATTTACATGGATTTCTCAACTCATATCCTTGAGGTACACACATCCACACACAAGCACTTATTTCACAATGCCATATATATGTGGGTGATATGTACTTTTTAGAAATTGAGGAATAAAAATCAGGTGACCTCATACATCAGGTGGGCGACGCTATACAAAACAAATGAATGGCTAGAAAAGTTCTATACATCAGCGTGATCCATCTGAGGAGTGGAACTGCCTGATTGCACAGGCAAAAGATCAAAGCATTAAAGCTCAAACTTTACACGTGTGTTTCATATTTGCACGCGTTACCGCTTGTGGATATGTACACGTGTGTACCTCCTGTTATATGAGGATGTCCATATTTAGAGGTGTACATGAGTTGAAACAACTCAACTCGGCTCGACCACTGCTTGACCCCAGCTTGAACTCGGCTCAGCTTGGTCCTTGAGACCCTGACTAGCCAACTCGGCTCGGTTCGAGTAGTACCTCGGTCTAGTTCAAGCCAAGTTCGAACTAAGATTGGGCCGTGTTTGCCTGTACAATATTTTCACAAACACATGAACTACACTTTTAAATTCTCACGGTATATAAAACAATAGTAACGATTTTATAAGTATTTCATTAAATACTTATAGGCTATCAAAATTAAGAAAAATGGTATTTGTTTCTTATACATACCTCCTTTGCCACCAGTTGATACTTCGTTGAGTCATTTCGTCAAACACTTGGTGAGCAACATCACTATCAAAGTAACCAACTCACTGAACTGATTCGATTCCAGTCGAGATGACCTTTGGCAATCTCGAACTCAGTTTGAAATTTTTTTAGCTAAAAAAATCAGCTCGACTCGGCTTAAACTCAGTTTCGAACCGAGTTGAATTGTGCATTTTCGAGCTAAGTCGGACTAGCTAACTGAGCTAACTCGGTTCGTGTACAGCCCTGTCCGTGTTTTCGCAATCCTATGGTCACGCGCGTGTAGACATCTGCCCAACCACACCATGCACACGTACCACATTGGTCCCGTGTGCCAATCTAATCTTTCCATCAGGCGAGGGCCACACTATTTTGGGTCTTCCAGCCTCGAAATCAGACTGTTTCTTTCCTAAGGTGGGTCACGATGTACGGACCAAACGGACGTCTATAAAAGGATTGCTCCACCTTTCCGTTTGTTTTGGGCATCGTGATCCAGCCGAAGATCTAATTAGGATGGCCCACCTGACAGAAAGCCCTCATTTTGCATTTTGGCACGTGGGCTCATTAGTGGATGGGTAGGATCCTACACACGTGTGCCTTCAGTGGCCTACTATGTTATATGTGTGTACTGGATCACGATTATTTATGTGGTGGGCCATGATGGGATCGTACTGATTGACGAATCCTAATTATCTTGAGCTGAGATTAAGAAAGAAAATGATCAATGGTGTAGGCCATTCCGAATGGGCCCATCCAATGAAAGGTCTGGCTTTCATACCAGTTGAAGGAAGAGTACCAAAGGGTTGTGATCCAGTGAAGGGCGGTTCTTGTGTGGGTGTGGAACACGTGCAGATATCCGGACCGCACGTGTGCGAGATCCCTGCCATTCATTAAGTGGGCTTCTCGGTAAAAATGCCATGGACAAAAGAAGAAAAAAAAAAAAAGGAAGCTGGCTCACTGATCGGCAGGCCAAACATGTATGACATAAACATAAGGTTAGAGAACGACTCTCAACCGTCCAAATTCAAAGTACACGTGTCGTTCGCTTCACGAACGTATTAGCTAACGGACGCTGCCACTGGTGGGTGTTCTGTGGACCCATTTATTTAAGTGTTTTATCTACTCCATCCATTCATTTTGCAAGATCATTTTATGGCCCAAGCCAAAAAATAAGGTAAATCAATATCTCAGATGGACCACATCATAGGAAACAGTGGGAATAGAACAACCACCGTTAAAAAACTTACTGGACCACTAAAGTTTTGGATCAAGCTAATATCTATGTTTTCATTTCATCCAGGTCCATATGACCTAATCGAAAAATGGATGGACGGATGAAACATATACATCATAGAATGGCGTGGATAAAACACGTACATAGTGGTGGGCCCACAGACCACCTACCGGTAGCCACATCGCAACTGGAAGCGTCTGTAAGCAATCCGTGTCCCTCATTAATGGTCCTGATCTCTGACACATGTGCCACGAACGGGATATCTGACACGTTTCAGCCAGTACACATGAGCGGCTTCCGTCTGAAAAACTTGATACTCTGCGGAGTGTGATGGATGGTACGCAGGTACTTAGAAATTTCATATATGCATACAATTGATTCAAATTAGACGGTCCAAATTATGGGCCTTAATTTAGACACATCGCAAACCAAAAATTGAGCTTATTTTATCATCTGAATATCTGAATTTTGGACATTTAATGGACGGTTAAAAATAAAAAATTATCCTGTAGCTCCATTTAACTAAAAAGTGTTCACGAATCAGAGTTTTAGACTGTCCGACCAATTTGATTTTGTGACTGTGAATTAAATACAATAGTTTCCACAATCTACTCGGTTTAATTCGAGTTAATCTAAAGCATGTGTACAATTTTCCGAGTGCCTGCTTATCAAACGTTGTACTCCGCCAGAGTATCAAATAGCTCCCGTCATTAATGATCACTTATCCGTCCGACCACTGCTCGTGGCAACATCCAATTCATCACGTGCTATCCAACTCGGACGCGGACGGAATCCAATCGCTGAAATGATTTCGTCGATCCTTCTCCACTGAGATTGCAAAGAACGCAATAACTGTTAAAAAATTCAACATATGATACGGGAAATCTGAACCGTTCATATAGTTGCAAATACTTTATTTTGTGATATAAAATAAGAATTTTATATTTTCATTGCTTATCTGTCAGGATTATATGCTTTTTTACTTTGTCTGTTTCTTACATGAATTATACGAAAGGGATCAGATGGATAATTTGTTCCTTGTAGAATTATAAATCTTCATTCCCATTATTTGGACGGACTAGATTCATCATATCCCCTGACGTATCTGTGCTAGAAGGTAAGGCGCATAGAAACTCAGTGCAAACGGTTTCACTGACTGTTTTCCAGTCTTGAGCACGTGAAACATGCACTACTCTCGTGTCTTTCGCCGACAACGTCGACACGTGTCTGCAAAACGACAGAGCGGGTCCACCAGCCCGGTGCCTCTGGAGGCATGTATTTTCGTGCATCTATGTCGTAAATCACATATGTAGAACGCAGTTATGAAGATCTGAGCCATACATCATGTGGGACCCAAGGTTGATTGGTGATTTATAAAATGTTAAACAAGTGGAATATCCTACCGAATGAAAGAACCTACTTTTCTTTGTACTTGAGCCATTGCTGATTTTGTCATTTAGCCCTTTCGAACCACTGTATGAAGGCATTGTATCATCCAACTATTATTATTTTTCGTAATATCGTCCATCTACTATTCGTGTGATGAACGGCTTTGATGTAGCCCATGTATGCTTCTTTGCTAATCCGTAACGTGAAAATACGATACTTCTTTGCTATTCGTGTGGGGTCACCTTGATGTATTTGTAATACATCGACACTTTTCATATGTTGTTTCATATTATTTTAAGAAGGCGATTCTAAAACTTAAAAAAATAAAAATTTCAGTTGACCATATTACTAGAAATAGTGACGAATTACTATAGAAAATTTATTATAAATAACAAAACTTTTGGATGAGTTGATTTTTGTATTTTACCTTCATCGAAGTCTTCTTGACATTATCAATAGGTTGTGTTGTAAATAAACGTTACCAAAACCTTAAGATAAGCCTTTGGGAATTTTTAGTATGAGGCACTCAATCACCATTGTTTCCTGTGGTGTGGTCCACTTGAGATTTGGATATACTTACTATTTGGGACCAAGTCTTAACATTGTCCAAATAAACAGATGGATGGCGTGGATATACAATACATCATTAAAGCGGGCCCTACGGTAGGGTTAACACCCAGTATGATATTAGCTGGGTAACACCTAATCGCCTCCCTCGCAGGCTGCATATCGATCCACAAAGAAAAAATTAGCATGGTAGACGCTTACTTTTCATGCGCGTTTTTTTTTTTTTTTTTTCTTTTTCTGAACAACCAAAAACTTATATTATGAAAGTAAATTTTTCAGGTACAGAAAGAGAGTTTTGGACAAAATTACCTTTGATTTTCAAGTAAAAGCAGCTGAAAAAGTAGGAGTATTTTTGTCTTTATTGTGTTGTCCGTGTTGAGAAAAGTCTTAACTGAAGGCCTTTGAGGTGGTAATGTAGGTTTGTTCGTGGGAGACGCAGACGAAAAAATTAAGGTGGATGGAAGGTCGCGTTCATAGTAAAAAATAACTCAACCACAAAAGTAACAAAAACAAAAGATACAATACAAACTGTTGTGTTGAAATTCCCGTGCAACCTACCTCCCCGATTGCCATTGGAAAAGGAAAATTTGTATCAGAAAGAAGTGGACTGCTTACGAACAAGAGCTCCTGTGGGGCCACTATGATGTATGTATGTATTCATGTTGTCCACTCATTTTACCATATCATTTTAAGATATAAGCTAAAAAATAAGTCCAATGTTCAATTAGACCAGACCAGGGATGACTCTTGGATTTAACGCATTTTGGATTTATTCATTGTGCATTTAATGCAAACCGAGTTCACTATTTGGTGTGGTCCACTTCTTGCTTCATTTTTGAACTTATACCTTAAAATGATATGAGAAGATAGGCAGGCTCTACAAGAGCTCTCGTGGGACGACTAATTGTGCAACTAGTTTATGCAATCTGCGGATTACATACACATTAAACTCTATGGGCCCACCATCATGTTTGTGTCTTATCCACACCACCTATCAGTTTCCCTCATTGTGCCGCATGAACTTAAAAATTGAAACATATCCAAAGCTTAGTTAGACTACATCATAGGAAAGAGCATGAAGCATATCCAAGGCTTGGGTAGAGTGCACCTAGGAGTGTACACGAACAGAGCTAGCTCGGTTAGCTCGCTCGACTCGACTCGAGAAAGCTTGATTTGACTTGGTTTGAAGCTAAGTTCGAGCCGAGTCGAGCTGATTTTTTGAGCTCGAAAATGAATTCGAGCCGAGTTTGAGCAGGCCCCGGCTCGACTCGACTCAAATCGAATTAGTTTGATGACTCGGTTACTTTGCCATTGATGTTGCTCACCAACTGTTTGATAAAATCACTCAACAGAATGTGACTGGTGGCAAGGAAGGTTTGGCTGGTGGCAGGAAAGGTTTGTACATGAAACAAATACCTTTTTTTTTTTCTTTGTTTTTTTGTTTTTATGTTACTTAGAAGGTGTTTGAGAAAATACCTTTAAAATCCATTGCATCGTTTGTAAAACAATGTGAGATTTTGAAGTTGCGATTCAATTCAGTACTTCATGGAAAATGCCTCAATGGTGAACTCGGCACACTGAGCCGGGTTCTGGAACCGAGCCGTGCCGAAAGCCGGTGGAGTCAAGCTTGAGGAATCACAAGCAATCACCGAGTTCATGAGCTGAGGTCAGCCACTATTCGGATGCCGCCGCAGTCAGGTGAGGCTATGGATGATGTGATGGACTTCGTTGCTCGACTCATGTACACCCCTAAGTGCACCACAGGAAAGAGTAGTAATTAAACACTTACTTAGTACGCTATAATGGGCTGTAAATGGGCCCAACATGGGGTAGGTCTCGCCTGAATTTAGAACTATATTACGATTTTTCAGGCCTGAGCCCAGTCCATTGACAACCTAAGGCGTGCAACGAAACACACATATGAGAGAATCTAGTCGCCACAACTTGGAAGGGGAAAATATTAGACAGCTGGGAAAATTGATGGATGCCATTCTCCAATCTGTGTGAATTTTAGTGTGTAGCATCTATGAGAATGGCCTTCTAGATGGACGGGCCCAGTCTACCACGTGGCTATTCAGAGGCTGTTGCCTAGAGAGAGGGGGCAATAATTGCTAACGTCGAATCCAAGAGAAATAGTCAGCTTCCACTCCTCCGCTCTGTACGCAGATCGCCTGGCCCTGGCACAGCAAGTTCCTGTGGTCGGAAGCTGTTTGTGGCCCAAAGAGAGCCCGCTACAAATCCACTCCGTCCATCAGTTTTGAAAGACAAAATACTATAAAACTTAAAATAAATAAGATGGAATTAAAACTCATGTGGACCACACCACACGAAACAGTGGGAACGGAAACCTTCACCGTTGAAACTCCTAGAGCCGACCATGACGTTTATATACTATCCAAGCCGTTCATTGAGTTATTATCACTCGGATAAACTCTACTCACGCATATCCCCCAAAAAAGTTTCCAATGGTGGGCGTTCAGTCCATGCTGTTTTGTGTGGAGTGGCCCGCATAAGTTTTGGATCTGCCTAATTTTTAGATTTATGTTCTTTTTTTTTTGTCTTTCAAAACTGATGGACGGAGTGATTTAAGAATCACTGCTTCCATCTACAGGAACTTCCTATGACCGGGCACAGCCAATCCGCGTCGGCGCTCTGGGGGCCTCTAATCATTGAACTTCTGGTGCAAAGTTATCTCAGTTCATCGCAATGAACCAGCCACAGTCCATTATCACCAACCACAGGTGAGTCAGCGAGGATACGGTTGGTGAATCAGTATCGTGATATTGGTGTGGGGCCTATCATTTGATGGCCCACAACCACCGTAGATCATGTACAGGGATCGGGTGATCTTAGTTGCTCTATCTGCAACCGTCCATTGGGCTAGGGGGCATAAAAAACATGTTCAACCGTCTATATCAAAGGGGTCCCACCGAAGGATGGTCCAGATCCCCCTAACCTACACAGCGACTTGGTCGGAAGTGTTCGGTGATGAACCGAACATAGTTCATCTACATGCACCACAGACGTCCTCCCTTGGCGTGATTTCTTGTTTGGCCGCTAGGAGAACGGTTTTTACTCTTGTTGCCGTTCACCACAAAAATCAACGGCTGAAAAAGCACGGACCGAAAAAGTAGAGAAGAACAACCGTCCATGTTCAGTGGATGGATATTTATCTAAAAGGAGAATGATCACGTGCGTCTGAGCTTCTGTGGGGTCCATTGTGATGTTTACGTGGAATATTCTAAAGTCTAAAACGAGTATAGGACACGTGGCCTCATGTTCACCGTGCAGTTCAAGTGGTCCACACCACATGGAACAATGAGATATCATATTAAAAACATCAATATTCAGGGGGTGTGGCCCACCTGAGCAATGTAATGACCTGATCTTGAGTTGTCACTTCATCCTGGTGGGGAGCATATGAATATTGGATTGAACGGTCTCCCCTTCCCATTGCTCCCCCTAGTGGTGTAGGCCACTCGAGTTTTAGATTAAGCTGACCCTTGGGATGTAGGCTTCAGAAGGGTATGCAATCTGATGAATGGTTTGATGGCATAAGCAAATTAGGATGGCGCCACATAGCTGGAATGTGTGGGAATCCGTCCAAGATTGCCCAATCAATCTAATCGTGGATAGGCATAAGAGCCTGTGTCTATAGCTCTATTCAAGGGATGCGGATTCTGGGGTCCCACCATAATGTATATGTTACATAACTTACATTCACGTTGTACGTCCATCCGTTTGGACAGATCATTTCAAGGCATGAGCCAAAGATCCAAAGCTCAAATGGACCCTATTATAAAAAAAGTAAGTGGGATTGAAATTCTACAATTAAAAATTTCTTGGTCGGGATAGAAGTTTTCATGATATTTATATTTTTGGAAGGTTTCGACAATGGGTGTCACTATCCCCGAAATTATTTATTTATTTATTATTATTTTTTTATAGTGAGGTCCATTTGAGATCATGTACAATCTGATCTTATTTTTCTGCAACCGTCCATTGGGCTAAAAAAATCTCTTCAACCGTCTATATCAGATGAAAAGTGTGAATATAACACGATGCATGTTCATGAACCGAACATGAGTTCACAAAGACTTCCCTTGGCGTGATGTCATGTTTGGCCGCTAGAGAATTCTACTCAACCAGTCATGCTATTCACCACAAAAATTCATGTTAAAAAGCACGTATTTTGTAAAGGTAATGGTAATACTAGCAGCTATCATTGTTACATTTTCAACACAAGGCATGCAAAAATCTAGTTTACTTTTTTTAGACCTTGATGTTTACTGGAATATTCTAAAGAAGACTAAAACGAGATCACTACTCATGCAGTGCTTCAAGTGGTCCGACCACATGGAACAAAGTTAGGTTAAAAAATCAATATTCAGGGGTCCCACCTGAGTAGTAATCCTGAGGTTTTTCGATGAGAGATTTTACGTACCTTTTCATATAAATGGGCCCCTTATTTATAGTATAAGTGGGCTAGAGACGGTTCTTAATCGTAGTTATAATTTTCGCATAAGTTTCTCAATTGTTATGCGAGATTTTCAGTAAAGATAAGATCAAGTGGTCGAACCTTAAGAAAGTTGAAGCAGATGGTCGAGACTGGCGTTTATGGCCAACCTAACCTGCCAAGGCCGAGGTGATCTTGGCTGACTTGACCTGGAGGTAATATGCCGACCTAAACTGAGTACTTAGATGAGCTTTGAACCTCCCCTTATCATTGGCCATTAAGAGTATGCCGACCTGCCGACCTACCTTCATATGTAACTAGGTGACTGACCTCTCTTCCATTGAGGAACTTATTAGTCATAATCGTCGCTAGCGGACCTTGTGTCCCGCAGAAATGTTCCAGCTAACTTCTTTTCTTTAACCACTCAATTTTTACCCATAACAGCCATTAAAGTCTTTTATATTTTATTATTGAAAAAATTGAAAAACTTGTATGTATCTTATAATAGATTTTTATGAAAATTATGCGGGTACTTTGACATTTTTTCTATAACGGCTATTAAAAACTTACGTAGCAACCATTACAACGTAAAGACATATCCCTACCAAGAAACGACCCAGCTTCGAGCTGCATAATTTCCTTACCAACACCTAGGTGGTTCTCCAATGACAGTCAGGGAAAAGGAAAAAAATTATAGTGGCCCACCAAACCGACAGTCCCTACTATCATTGATACTGAAGAGATTTTTGAACTGTGCATTTGCAGCATGATTTATTGATCACACCCGTACAATCGCAGTGTCACAAATCTCACCATATATTCTGGCCTAAAATCTAAGCCTAGTTATAAACCGGACGCTCGTCATTCCGGTCCATTTAGGTTTTCAAGCATGGTGTTGAGACTTAGGCCAATACGTTGCAACTCGTCCGAGTCGACTCGGACATGGTTTAACCATGGTTTCAAGGCGTTTTTGGGCAAGCGGGTGACCAGGCTGGCTCGGGCTGAACCCCGGCTGGAGACGTGTATGTTTAATAATGGGCCATGCATGGGCTTTTTTCTTTAAATTACCATGGGCCTAGAATTATCTAGGGCCTATGTTTGGCCGTGGGTTGGGCTTGGATAGTGTGATCCAGACCCAGCTCAACCTACGGCCTGCTAACAGTTCGTGACTGGATGGAATCGTAAAATGACCGTTCATTGCGTGAGTACCACTCATCTGTGGCATGGTTGTGCAAGTCAATGGACGGTCCTGGCTGTCCAATTGAATTACTAGTGGGGAATATTTACTGTGAGCAAACCGTGCTTGATAAATAAAGTCCCTTTTGCTTATGTGGCAGGTGGGTCCCATCCCTTAGATGGCTTAATATTGCAAATCACGACCGAAGGTCTATCCTAACTATGGGCACAGGAAGCCCAGGCAACAAAAGATTATGTGGGGGCCACTGTGATGTATGCATGACATACACTCTTATTATCTAGGCCGGCCCATGTTAGGATGCGAACCCAAAAAACGATTGAACTAAAAATAAATTGGGCCATGCCACAGGGAAAAGTGGGAATGGACACTCCTTCCATTGAAACCTTCTTGGATGGTATGATATTTGGATTTTTTCCCTCCATCCTGGCAGGACCGGTATTACAAACGGTGGGGTGGCATAGAAACATAACGGTGGGACCCGGGAAGTTATCAAGAGTGTGTTAAGAGTATTAAATCCTTTAATATATATTGATGTACCGTCTTTTAATAATTTTAGCTTAAAAAAAATGATAATTTATCATCGTACCAGAGCAAAGTGTATTTAAATTACAATGTCAAAGTCACACCCAAATCATAATATGTATCATTTTGTTTCCTAGGCTCACTACATCTCATACATAAATAAATGGTAGATAAATAATCATAGAGAAATGGATGGTCAGGATTATTGGTTTAGCATAATTTTAAAACATGCGGCCAGCCCACTAGCCACGTGTCAGTGTCGAGCAACAAACTGTGTAATCACTTCCTGCGGTTGGTTGAAATGTAAAGTATATGGCGCTTGATACTCAGGCACTCAGAAATTATACACGTGGCATACATTAATTGAAAGTAAACCGACTAAAATTTTGTTAGACATTATATCAAAGTCACAATCTCAAAATAAAATTATTTGAGGAACCCTGACCTCCGATTTATGGACAATTGTTCGTTGAAATAGGACACGCTGGATCTTGCTCATTTTCACCGTCCAATAACTGTCCACCAATCTGATTGTTAGATAATTAGGTACGGAAGATTTCTGGTTGATTACATAACTAGGACACATATTTCGGAATTTTATTTGACTTAATTGTATGCCATATGCGAAATTTCTGAGTTGTTTCTAAGTGACTGTGTATCATCCAACATGCTCCGCCAGAGTATCAAATATTTTCTCAAACAAAACGATAATTAAGCAAGCTCCGACAGAAATCTAGCCTATAAAAATCCTCCGTTTCAGAAACTGTAAGCGTGGCAAAGGCGATAAGGTAGAAGCTGGAGTACTGGAACTTGATAGAGCCATCTCTCTACGGTGTACTTGGTACGGTGTGACTTATCATTTTAGACCGTTGAAATCAACCCTACTACTGATGGAAATTGGTTTGTAAAAATATATAGAGTAGATAATTT
Source organism: Magnolia changhungtana (assembly GCA_030180095.1). Classification (NCBI taxonomy): domain Eukaryota; kingdom Viridiplantae; phylum Streptophyta; class Magnoliopsida; order Magnoliales; family Magnoliaceae; genus Magnolia; species Magnolia changhungtana. Next base: position 1,903,065 of record JASAUF010000165.1, on the reverse strand, counting down.
TATTGATGTGATCCGTGAGATATAAAATATAAAATAAACTAACGGTCTACATTTACTAATGTAAAGTAAGAAAAATAAAGTTGGATATTACCTTCCAAAAGGACTTATTTTTAATGAAAGGATTTTTTTAATTATCAGGACCACTAAATGAACGGTCAGATTATTTTATTATTATGCCGATTGTACTGATGAGAGATCGGTCTACCATATTGCTTTTCTTCCGGCTATAACGTACCATCTTCCATGTTCTGCACGTAAGATCCTCAAGGCGATTCGCGGAAGTATGGTAGAAGAGCGGAATCTTGTGCCAAACTGAGAAACTTCCTTGAATCTGAACCGTTCATCATTTCAGCCCCGACGTGTGTACATTTACTGGCTCAAAAATTAAGCTAATAAATCCATTCCGTTCGTTTACTCGGCAAAAAAATTGTAGATTGTATGGCTGGGAAGATAATGACAACAGTCTATATTCAAAAATACCAAGAAAATGATGTGTAGGCTAGAAAAATCTTATCTTCCACCTGATGAATGGCCAAGATCTCTCCCAGACAGGGTGCCGCGAATAGGCTTTTTCGTCCCTCCCGACGCGCGAGAATCGTCATGGTATTCTTACGAACCCCATATAAACTCCCAGAAACCTTCTCGTCTCCTCTTCCCGCGAGAAAGGAAAAAGGGGAAACGGAAAAAACCCTAATCATAGGTAAGCTTATGTTCTTTCATATTTCATCTAGAAATCAAATTCAATCTTAGATGGGTAGATCATTGTCAGGAAGAACATATGCGAAACAAAGGTTAGATTAGAGTGATTCCTCACCGCCATGTTTGCGGAGGCCTGGCATTCATGTAGGGAAATCTAGACCGTCCAAGTCGTGGGGCCTTTAGCGGATTCAGCATATGTCGAGAATCACACTTATCAAACGATCCTAGCCATTTGATTAGTTGATTTCAAATGGATGGCTGAAAATAAAATGGTCGGGTTTCCGAATTCAATGGGCGTTTGATAGATGGTTGTGATTATTAGATCAGTGTGGTCCTTGGGCTATGCTCCATCTACAATCAGGCTGACAATTTGGAAGGCTCGGATTGCCATTCATGTCAATGGAGAACTATCACCATTGACATGAATAGCATCTGCAAAACAACTTTAAATTAGTGTAATTGCTCATCACCATCTTTGCGAAGTCCTGCCATTCATGTAGGGTAATCTATACCGTCTAAGTCATGGGACCTGTTGTGGATGGAGCATATGTTGAGAATCACACTAATTGAACCATCCTAGACATCTGATTGGTTACTATAAAATAGACAGATTAAAATAAAATGGTCAGGCTTCCAAATTCCGTGGGGGATGATAGATGGTTATGATTGTTAGATTGGTGTGGTGTTTGGGCTATGCTCTATCTACAATTAGGCCGGCAATTTGGAAGGTTCCGATTGCCATACGTGTATGCCATGTATCCAGTGTGGATGCATCACTGCTTTTTAAAAGTTATGGAGAATTATCACCATATTCTAACTAAAAGAAAAAGAAGAAGAAGAAGAAGAAGAAGAAGAAGAAGAAGAAAAATGATGTTTTCTTCTGGGCATTGTCAATTCTGCAGTTCCACCTGTTAAAATTATTAGTTTTCCTTAACAGGGATAATTTGGTTGTAGTAAGATTTTTGATTTTTGATTTTTTTTTCTCCCTATGCTTCCTTTTTACAGATTTCAATCTTGTTATGACCAAAGCACCATAATGGGATGGAACTAACAATTTAAGATGTGGATATATCAACTCTGTTTCTTTTTAATTTCCTATTTACTGGGGATGTGAGGCTGTGAGCTTGCTTCCACCTATGAAATGGTAGCAAAACCATGACGGTGCACGTGGGATAGATGTGAGTCAATCCACATTTCATTTATAGGGGGAATATGGCCCAAAAATAAGACTGTTTTATCTTAACCATTCGAATGTCACCATCAGGAGAATCTGGTTGGAGTATTTTGGACCATAGAATAATCCAAGGTTGGGACCACTAGGGGGATGGTCCAAATCATCAAACAATTTCATCCTATTATGGATGACTTGTCTAATCCTTGACTGAGGGTTTGCATGTATCCTTGGTTTTCCATTTGTACAATTGGGGCCCATGTTTCACTGAGCTAGACTGTTGGCTAATAGGCCCCTTTGTGGATGGACCATGCCCCCAAAACCGAGCAGATCGGGAGACAGGAGCCATCCAATCTTGTTTTTTTTTTTTTTTAAAAAAAAAAATTTATTTATTTATTTATTTTAGTACTTCAGTTGAATGCAGCCTGGCTACATTGCTTTCCTTAACTATTTATTTACTGGTTGTCAATGAAAGGGTTAGGATTGTCTCATCAAGGAGATCAGTGGAGTGTGGTGCATTCAGAGTGGAATCCATTAAACCAACATTTCAGTTACTGAACCACTAGCCTACTTATACAAACTGAAAACCTAGGGATATTACGCACATCCTTGGGTTGAGTACCCTATTATTCTCTAGTAGCATGATGCATGGGAGTTGTCTTGAGATATTGTTGGTGATGAAAGTATCTTTTTTTTTCCTCTTGGGTTGGTTGCAGTGACTTGGAAGTAGCCGCAGTCATTGAACATGGCTCTGGTGATGTCATGTCTGCCAAATGTGGAGTTCAAAAACTCTTATTTGAAGAGCTTTACAGTATGCAGGTGTAAATATTCTGATGACACTTCTCAAAAGGTTAATCGGCTGTTGAAGTGGGATGTCAGCAAATGCTCTTTGTTCACCTTTCCATCTTTTCCATCTTTCGGCAAACGGATTGCCTTTGCAAGGAGCCCCTCTAATAAAATGGTTTCTAATGGATACATCAGTGAAGATACATACAAAAATAAGATCTATAGAAGGTTGGATTCTTGTTTGGTCATTCCCCCTCCAAATGGTAAGAAGCCTCGTGCTGTTATCAAGTTCTTGGGAGGTGCCTTTGTTGGTGCAGTTCCTGAAGTTACATATAGGTAAGGAGTTTTTTCTTGTCAGCAAATCCGAAGCTTTGTTACAAGAATTGTTAGTAAACTCCATTGGGAATGCTAAGACCACATGCACTTGAAGGTTCAAAGATCAAGTGGCACATGCATGCAATATCTGGATTGCTCTTCTAGAAGCTTCATTATGGATGGGCAATAGCCCAATAGTCATGCTGTTCAGAACATCGGCAAAGGTTAAACTGGAGGAGTTTTGAGGAATATGGTATGGTAAAAGGAACTGTGAGGCCAATGATTCATATCCAGTTGACAAAATTTCTCCATTCAAGAATTGATTATTTTGGTTAGTGTGATTTTTGGACTATGGCACGTCCATGGTGGGCTGATGAGTTGCCTGATTTAGTCATGTATCCCATGAAAGTGTGGGCAACAATTGCATGTGATATTAGCATTCTTCCACTCTCCATTGCTTGCGAGCAAGACAAATCTTTTATTTTATGTCTTGCTTGGATATCAAGCATTTCTCAGTGCCTGCATATCAAGCATCATCCATGCGATATTAGCATTTCTCAGTGATATATTAGCATTTATTAATATATCATAGCTTCACATCATTCTTAAAAATCTTGTGAATCATTTAATGTCTTCTAGTTATATGCATCTTTATATGTTTCCTGAATGCAATGCTGAAATTGACTTTACAATTATCTTTTTCACATTTTGTATCTGCAGCCATCTAATGAATCTTTTGGCAAAGGATGGGTTTCTTATCATATCTGTGCCATACAACGTCACATTTGATCATGCCCAAGCTGCTAGGGAAGTATATGAGCGGTTCAATGACTGTATGGACATGCTTCTCACATCAGGATTGGCCTATGCCAATATAGTTTCGACCGATCTCATCGACCTTCCAGTTTACTCCGTTGGTCATAGGTAAGCACGCATATTTGTCCATCTGGCTTGTGAAGCTGTTCTTATCTCACCATTCTAATGCCAAACCTTAATAGATTGTTTCCGTTGGTCTTCTTATTTTATGACCATCACTCGTGAGTTGAAAGGATTGTTTAGAGGTCTTACCTAGAAATTGTGTTAAAATATTTTACTAACAATATCACAAGGTTTCATAGCCTAATTAGTATTGGTTTAATTTCTAAGTAATAGTATGTTTTTGAGGATGTGGATCACTTATCCAGGTTTCTGACTGTCCTTATCGAAGTGCCCCAGTGTTTGGATTGGGCTGTCTGGTTTGTTTTACGGATGCATAATGTGGCCTTCAACTGCTGATTGAGGATGCGGCATATTCCAATCAGCATGGCTATGGTATGCTCCAAGATCAGGATGTCATAAGTTACACTTCTGTGTAGATAGTTTTTTGTAGAGAAGTATTGATCCTAAATGCATGCCATATGATTTCCTTCTGTGTTGAGTGCTGACTTGTCCAATTTACTTTCCTTAGGTAGTTCTTATTCGTCTATTCCTTTCTCTGTGCTGTGAGAATGTTTTCATATCAATTTTAGTGCTCAATGATTTAAAAATTTGGCCAAAAGCTCATACGACCATGAGCAACTATACTACTACACTGATGTTTTTTTAACAGGTCATTCTCTTGTTTTCTTTACTTTGTACTTTGAGGAGTTATATCATACTAAGGCAACAGATGATGCTTGATATGCAGGCACTGAGAAATGCTACACATGACAAAAATTTAACTCAAGTTAAACTGACTAACTTGTGAAACGCACTGTTGCTGAGTCACTCAGAGATTGGTTGGACAATTACCTTTAAAAAAAAAAAGATTGGTTGAACAATCCTAACCTCTGATTCATGGACACTTGTTTGTGGCAATAGGAATATTGGGCATTTTCATTTTTAATAATCTAATAAATGTCCACCATTTTGATAGTCAGACAATCAGATAGTGTAATTTTTAGTTCATGATACATCTAAACTGGGAACCATTATTTGAACAGTTTAATTTGACTTGTATGGCGCGCATGCATTTTCAGTAATTTGTAAGTGCCTGCATCTCATCCATCACACTCTGCTACAACATCAGAAGTTTTTCACTTTCTACCTTTTCTTTCTCTTGTAATAAAGTCTGTAGGTTATCCAAAAAAGAAGAAAGAAAGAAAGAAAGAAAAAGTACTCTCATTGTTTTAGCCACAACCAACTAAACTCCACATGGTAGGGGTTAACGCACCTCGTTGTCCCCTACCCGGGTAAAGGAGGGTTGATGTCAAACGGAGTCATTGTTCAACTTTAGCCAAACAATCATGAGAACTGAGCTGTATCCAAATAGCTGTGACAAGCCTATTATGGTGATGATGGTGCTTTTAGCTTTTGATACCCTTGAATTTGCATGTCCCTGACTCCCTAATGCATTCTAGACTCTATGAGTGCATTGTTTGTCATTGTGCTTGGATGTGATTTTGAATCTAAAATTTAGGTGGGTGCCATTGCAAAGTAAATTATGACTAATTATTTAGCTATTAGTGTTATTATATAGTCTGGTCACTTATATACTCTTCTGACAACCATTCTAGCTCATTAGAAGAACAAAATACTTTAAAGCTCCAAAATAATTCTGCTACTTTTTCCACTTTTATGATTGATAAAAGTGCGTTAAAGGTCATGCAAGCAATGATTAGTTATATTTTCTATTCAAATTCTCTCTGTTAACCTTCTTGAGGATTTTGGATAGGGAAATGTCTATTTGGTATCCCCTCAACTGATTCACACAACAGCCCACTCTACTTTTTGGTTACACAACAGTAAACAATTGTACTCATGTATAACCAAGGTAGAAATGGTTGTATATATATCAGTCAGTAGGTGTAATCAGTGGCCCCCTTCTGGATCATATCAGTATAAGAGTGCTGAAGTGTTCAAGCCTCCCACTTGATTCATATATGGTCCTCATGTTGTTTCTGCTATCAATGTGGTTTGCAGCAATGGTGCACTCATCCAGTTGCTCACAGGAAGCTACTTTTCTGAGAAGATACCAAAGGTTTGGTTTTCCTCACTCTTTCAATTACTGAAAATTCTGTACGAGCGGGCATATTGGGTGGCACTTTCTAAAAGGGAGCCTCTCATGCGAATAATTTTGTTAAAGCAGAATGCAGATTATGAGGTTCCCTTTAGTTTAGAATAACTGAAGCAATGATGGAGTGTAACAAAGGCTTTCACCTATCTTTTGTGGAAGGCCAATGCCATTATCTCGTTCAACAACAGACCAGCTTCAGAGGCTGTCCCGTACTTCGAGCAGGTGATTGTCATATTTCTGCTAACTGGTTGACCTTCTACTGCACACTTCTACTTTTTTAATGTTTCTTGATATACTTACAATCCCATCACAAGTAACACACAACTTGCATTTGTGCAAGAAAGTGCTGCCCATTCAATATTCTTGGAGCATTTTAAGGAATAAAAAATAACATTTGAAAGCTGGTTGGGTTGGATCCTTTGGGAATATGACAATAAGGGCATTCTCAAAATTTTCGGTTCCAAAAAAGGGAAGACCTTAAATAATACATTGTTTGTAGTTATTGGATGCTCCTTCAACAGTTGTACATGGAAAATTTTACCCTGAGTAAAACCAATGAGGCCAAGACATTTCAGAAAATCAAACTTGCCCGTTGGTCCTCAATAGTCCATACTTAGTGTAGGATTGCTCTATGTAAAGATAAACTACTAGGCAAACTTCTGAAAGCCTTCAGGGACATCCATTTTACATAGTAGAAAATCTCCTAGAAGGATGGAGATTCATACATCAAAGCTGTAATAAATGGGATGTCTGATGTGCGCTCCCATCTGTTTTTTCTCTACTACATCTTTTAGACCAAATTCAGTTGCTAGATGTTATATCTAGCTATATGTCCTTTTCTCAAACAACAAAAAATGCTTCCAGTTTCTTTGATTTTATGCATTTCAAGTGTTTCTAAAAACTGTTCTGCAGTTTGGTCCCATGATTAGTCAGTTGGTGCCTATGATGGAAGCATCCCCCGTTTATGAAATGGCTAGAAATGCTTCAGGTACTTACTGTATTCAATTAGTTAATTTTCTTTTCTTTTCCTTTTGGTTCTTGATTTAAATTAGATTACACATACCTAAGACTACAAATACCTAGCAGTTATATCTTTATTTTCTGTTCACTTATTGTATGGATTGAACTCTTTAGGAGATGCATGGAAGGCACTACTCGACACTGCCGGACCAATGATACAAGCATATGACCAGGAAGCCTTGGTTTCTTTGACCAAATTCGTGGATCAATTACCCTCTGTCATGAATCAGGTTTTTCAGTGGCTATCATTTATCATCTCTTTCCAGTTCCTGTTAAGTACCTTTGTATGTACTCTTGGGAGCAAGATTTTCAGTCCTGCTCTTGGCACTTGTATGTGTTTCCAGGCTGTTCATAGGAAGGCTCTATCATGTGCTGTGGCATACAAATCAAACCTATTCAGTAATCACATGGGCTACTCCAATGTGGATCTTGGATTATTTATTTATTTTTTTTTGCTTCCCATATAGCTGTCCATTTTTGTATAAACGCGGTCCACCTGATGAACAGACTAGTCTGGTTTTTTGGGCTGTTGGACATGCACAGTGTGGCCCACCTGATTAATGGTCCAGATCTTGTGCACATGCCCCATTCGCATATGTGGTGCAAGTAGCTTGAGAATCCTACTCTCCAGTGTAGCCACCATATTTCTTTCAAAGGTAGAAAGCTTCTTCACAAAGGCTCATCATCGCCTGTTGTATAATTGCAGGTTACCCAGGGGATATCAGAGTTCAGGCCAACACCCTCTGAAAACCGTGATTTCTGTAAGAAATCTTACAATGTCCCACACACTTTACTGGTACTCACTGCAACCTTTTTTTTTTTTTTTTGGGTCTTTTTCTTTTTTCTAATATATGTTTCATATAAAAAAGCTATTAGGTGTTGATTTCCCTTGAACATGCTGGTGTTATTCTGCATACCAGGTGAAATTCAGCTTGGATGCCATTGATGAAACCGACCTCCTCGAAGAGATCTTGAAACCTCGTGTGGAGTCTATAGGTGGTACGATTCAGAAGGTTACACTGGCAGGGAACCATCTCACACCATGCATACAGGTACGAAACAGTGGATTCTATCATTTGAAAAAAAAAATGTTTTTTTTTTTTTTTCCTCTATCATGTTATTTTATGTTAATTGGGTATGCGATCATAGCTTATGATATCTAGTTGCACTTAAAACCTAGTAGAATGCCATCATCAGAACTGTTACTTGTAGGAGTAGTACAAATTGAGAAATGCTGAAAGTAGACGGATGCAGGGTTTCATGACACAAGTTCTAAATTGGCATGCATGTTAATGCCATGGCCTCAAAATCAGGCTGGTCCACTCATAAGGTAGGCCATGTGTGTACGTCGAATATCAGACTGCTGTTTTTTTTTTTTTTTTTCCCACATGCACGCATTTTTCTCATATAAATGCAGCCTGATGAATGGAACATGATTCTTGGGCCAAGGAAGCTCGCAGTGTGTTCTACCTGATGAATGGACTGGATCTCAAGTACACGTGCTGTGAAACGATTCATGCAAATAAGCATAGTAATCAAAATCCTACAATTTACGATGTACGATTTAAATTGATCAAAGTGTTTTGAGATGCCTGCTCCATCCACAATGGGGGTCACTATTTAGATGGTTTGGATAGCTGTGCGTCAATATCACATGTGAGAGTACTAGTCAGCACAATTTCTTCAATGGCACAAAACTAAGATAGGTGTGTAACTCTTCTCCATAAAGTCATTCCTCCCATGCTAGTGAAAGTCGCCATATGCATACCCACATGAAGTACGCCTCTGTTGGCTGTTATAAAACCATCTCAGACTTTGGTCCATGTCCCATTTCCACTGGGGCCACAGCAGACAGGATGGATAACCTCTTTAAAGAAAGTATCACATCAATGATAGATATGAATGTAATGTACAAGTATGTGCATACTACTTAAGACTTGAGATGAAAATAGATCCTCTACATCTTTAGATTAGCATGAACCTGCTGAACTTGTAACTGCTTGCCCGATTGAAATTGTAGTGCACTGTATTAACTTTTTTCTGCTTTTCTTCTTTTCATATGAATAGGATGTAACATGGCGAGTTGGTGATCTGTACACTCCAGCTGATGCCCTTGCTCAGGGATTGAAGTCTCTCTCACTCAATGACACTAAAGTTCTTGCTCGAACCATCTCAGATTGGTTCAGAGATATCGACCATAAGTAAAGAAAGAAAAAAGAAAAAGAAAAAAAGAAAAACAGAATCTTCCCCATTCATGTGTTACCATGACACTATTTCAGATGGCAAGATTCCACACAGTCCATGCTTTGGCAGGATGTCATGTATACTGTAAATCAGGGATTAAAGTATTACCTTCAATGTAGTGAAATAGCATTTTCCTGTAAACGTATGTTGCATTTAGATTGTTTGTTACATGAAATTTGTATTTTTAGTTGCACTTTTGATTAAGATGGCTCCAGTGCTAGACGCTGATATCTAGGGAATTTTACTGCAAAAATCTTTAGAAAGTCAGATTGCTTATTAAGGATTGAAATTACCATTTTAATATTTTCTTTAAAAAGTGGTGAATTAAAAATTGTGAGGCCCATGAGGAATATGCCTGACATCCAGCCCGTCCAACAGATGCACTATACCATGATTACCAAAAGGACCTAAACTTTGGCAGATCAAATGATAAGATAGTCTAACTATAAAAACTAATACACACCACTCAAAAGCATCTGAATTCGTGTGTAGTCAATCTCTTGATTCGTTCAGCCAGATTTTCAGATGGTGTGAACATCATGGTCGGTATCATGTGATGTCATACGCATTGTTCCATAAAATGCAAATTTCTTATAAAGGCATTGTTTTATAAAATGCTTTCATATAATGCAAATTTCTTATAAAGGCATTGTTTCATATAATGCAAATTTCTGAGGAATTTTGCCAGAAAATTTCCTTATATCTAAATCACTTGTGAACATGGGCCAAAAACCGTGCTGTTCAACTGCTGTGCCATACTACAGGTGGGCCTTGGACCAAAATGTCACACGACCAGACGATCCTTGCTTCCTTTTAGGGCCCGTAAGTAATGTCACCACAATTACAGATGGCATTATAATTGCAAAACCAACGAGACCTTTAAAGAGGATTTTTACTCACGGGTATTTGGAACTGTTTCCTAACCACCCACTTGATATTTGCGTTTTACTTAATCAAGGTCCTTTCTGTTTTGCTACACTTAACATGACACCTCCTGTCCAGTATGATTCCACAAAACTTTCCACAACCTGTTGATCCAAGACCGTCAGTTTGATAGACAATGGACCATTCTTCCAACTGCTGGAGAATCATCTTCCCATTAACTGATTTGATCATTTTCGATATTCTTTCAGAGGGTCCATCTTCACATAATAAATGGGATGCCTATAAACCCTCCAATCTTTGGTCATGCCCCACAAATAAAGGAGATTGCTAGATTTAAAAATGGCCCACCAAATTACACTTAATTCTCCCCACTCATGTTCTTCCTTTTGCTCATTTAATGTCGATGTACATCCTCTAAGAAGGCTCAAACCAGATCTATACCCCTGGAAAGAGGGACCAGTAAGGCCCACAGAACCGGGATACGAATTTCAACATTTGGGTGTTTGAGAAGGAAGCAGATTACCTGATAACCCAATATAGTTGAGATTTGATTAGGTCATGTGCCGCTATAAAAGAGCCCCAGTTCTCATGGTAAGATTTCGAGGCATGTGCCACTATCAGAGATAGCTCCAGTTGACCAAACATGCTCTATACAGCTCCCACCTCTAACAGCAGCATATGACCCAGGTATATCCTGGCAATCCACGTCCATCTCAGAGACTAGGGTCCTTCAATCAGGCCCATACAGAGACAGTGAAGAAGAAGAATTGATGACAGGCACCTTGCCATGTCAACAAGCAGGTGTCACTCACCCACTCCAGCGGTCAGGACCGGCACACCATGCACATTGGGAAATCATTCACATCTTCATGGATCCATTCAAAGACAAGACAAAGGTAGCCCACATGGAAAAGCTGATTTTTTTAAAACCTACTTAATCAAAATGCATAGACCATAAACATCTACCTGAAAAACACAGAAAGTCTACCCCACATCAATCTTTTTCAAAATACAGACCTTGTAGACAAAAAAAAAGAGAGGCAGTTCTTAATACTGTACCAGCAGTCCAGCACAAGGGTAGGGTCTCAGGTAATCCATCTTCTCCCCATCTCTCCCCCTGTCCTTCAGGATATTGTGATTTCCACAGACTTGGTCTTGGGTGGCGGAGGGAGCTTCTCAACTGTAACAGTCAAAACACCATTCTCGCATTTTGCAGAAACTGCATTCGTATTGCAACTCTCGGGCAGGCGGAACTTCCTTAGGAACTTGGGAGATGCCTTCCTCTCCAACCGAATGTACTTGCACCCTTCATCTTCTCCATCCTCACGCTTCCTCTTCCCACCACCCCGGATTACCAGAGTGTTTTCATCTTCAACTGTCACCTATACACAATTCAACAAGCAGCATTGGTACCATGAATCTTATGTTAGGGACCGGAACCAAGGTTTAATCTGATAATAGGTGTACGAATATCCTAGCGTTCGTTCACCACCAATTCAGCCCCGTATTGCCCTGTATCAGGCTGCTTCAGGCCTGAATCATTCGACAATACTGGTAAACATCGGGCAGTAAGGACCTGTTTTGAACAATACCTTGAACCTTCAAGGGTGTTGTCGGTCATGCCGGCACCATGGGAAATGGAGGACATATTTTAACCAGTGCGACCAGAATATCAGCCATCAGCTGACATTATCAAACAGTCAGATGGGCTTTGAAGTGTCCTGCCTCCAGCATCGAATAGTCTAGATGATAAATTGATCAGTGATAAATGGTCTCATTTTGGTGTAGTATGAATGATATTAAATCAAAGGACAAGAGAGGCTTAATGACATTGGTCTAACTTAAGTTATGACCCTTGATGAGGGGAATGGCAGAAAAGAGTTTATGTAACCAACCCCTATTAGTTGGGATAGGGCTTAGATGATGATGCATGGCATCAAATCGTTTCATCTCATGACCCAATAGGACTCCACTCATAGAGAAATGCCAATGCAAGTGGCATGTAGTGCAGACCCTGTCGATAATATATGTATGGCAGGAACAGTTGATCGGCTGAGCCACTTCATGGATGGATCATAACAAAAACCAAAGCGCCATTATATTATCCTAACCAATCAATCACTCTGCCCATTGAATTTGGTTGACTGCTAACCACATTAAGCTCTCTCTCCATCCATTCGACTCAGGCAAACACTACTCTCTGAAGATGATCCACCAGCATCTATGGTACCCAGCTATTCTATACAAATGTACTGGTTAAATCTTCAATATTGCACAGAACTGTGGCCATCTCTTCCTACACTAGAATTTGAAACAGTGAATCAGATGAGAACGGGAACTCAGCAGACCTATTCATTGAAAAACCCCACACGCAATACTCAAGCAGAAATTGAAGGAAATCATGACCACCGCAAGAGGAGATGGAGATTACAATCTGAAACTCAGGGATGGAGAATTTTCAAGGCAGTTACCTGAATATCAGTCTTGGATAGTCCGGGCACATCAAGATAAAACACATACTCCTTGGCAGTCTCAAGTATGTCTACTGGGACACTCTCCATCCCCTTACTTTCATTGCTCTCGTGAGAGTGAGAGGGGAACACCATCTTCTCAATGCTTTCAGGGAAGTGATGAAGTAGATGGTTTACAGCAGTAGCCAAATTTCCGTTGAAGAGAGCAGCATCTGCAACTGGACTCATTTTTCTGCAGTTTTCTAGTCAGAGAAATCTGGCAAAATAGCATAGCAGAATTCAGATTGGTGCCATCTTTACAAAGTGAAAAAGGCGAGTCCAATTGTTGTAAGACTTCTATTAAGCTTTAGAAGGAAATGCAAGGAAATGCATGTACTAATTGGTGTTCGCAAACATCAAACATCAACAATCTAAGATGGAAACAGGTGTCAGGATAGTAGAAGCAATTCCGGTCATACGTGTGCCAACTTGGCACCCATACTACAGGTTATGGGCCACTTATCACAAGGTGGGTACCATGAAAATACACAGTATATCAGTGACGACTGCTCCAGGTTCGGCACAATTTTAGGTCCCTTCTCTATCATGCACATCTCCTGTCCTACTTGATTAGAGGACAAGCTTTTTCTACTGCATCCCAAACACACATGACCAAACAGCATGATCTCCCAAGCATGTGCAACATAGGCAACATGCCAGAAATTGTCTTGCATTTGACTAAACCAAGCTTCCAAGTCTATGTCGATGGGATGTCATCAACAGTCTAGATAGGGTGGATGTGAGGATAGTAGAGGCTTCCAGTGCATATGCCAACTTGGCAACCATGCTGCAGGAGCCAGGCCACTGATCACATGATGGGAGCCATGAACATTCCATGAAATCAACAAGGTTCGCTCATCAAAAGGGCCATGATTGTATGTTCCATTTTTTCTCATATGCATTTGCTGTCTTGCTCATCTGGCCTGTCCATCCTACACAAACCCCACATGAACAAATAACCTGATCTCCTGAAATAGCTCAACATACACAATGTCACAAATGGTTATTGGACTCATTTCTTCTATATTATACTCTATATAACACAACCGGCTTTTGGACATTTTTGCCCCATGACTTTGAATATTAGAAGGGCATTAGAAGACATTTTAAACGAAGTCGAGGATATTTTAGGAACTCGAAAATGTGGCAGTTATCTAATGCATAGTATATATTTCACCCGTAAAAACCTTTGAATGGCTTAGATTTTACACACAACGAGCTACTTTTCAATTATTTCATGCAAGTAGCCTGTCCAAATTTCTCCTCCTCTTTGTAAGTAACTTGTATGAAGCGTACGAGAAAAGCCATTCAACAAAGGCTTGGTAGAATCCACTATGATGATTTTATGAAATCCATTCATACATTTGTTGGCTTGGCTCATATTAGGACATGAGCTTAAAAAACGGGGCATATCTAAAGCTCAAGTAGGCTACAACACAAGAAAATGTAGAGAGGGGTCTCTCTCTCTCTCTCTCTCTCTCTCTCTCTCTAGCCTACACTGTTTCACAATTTCTCTCTCCTTTTCTTTTATCCTAATTTCTCACACTTCCACTCTTTCCCATCCTCTTTGTGCATGGGTTGCATGTGCTACTTCCCAAAGTTTGAAGAGATTGAGCTTCCATGCCATGTCCAAATGGAGGTACAACACTAGAGAAACCCTAGCTCAGCAGACTTCACCCATGTGTCAAAATACCAGTCCAAGCTTGAAGGCTGGTTTAAACCAGACCCAACCCTTGTTTCATCGATGGGTTTCAGTTATGAGGTAGGTCCTAGGGCCGAGGAACTAGAACAGTAAATCTCAATTTTCAGTTTGCAGAAGTGGACCCCATGGTCTAGTGATACAAACCATTGATATAATGGTTCTAACCATAGATGGCCCATACACTAAAAACCCCTGCAAATTGAAAATTTCTGACCATCAATAATTTCACCCCCTTTGTAACTGAATGTGAGCCCCTCCTCATGGCCTAAGTGCTTACCTTAAGCATCTACAATGCAACGATCAAGACTCACAATCTCATCCTAAGCAAGTCATCCTATCTTCCAAGTACCAACCCCAAGTGTTATTTACTAAACCTACTAGGATGCAAGAAATATATAAGAGTAAGGAAGTGTGCTTACCTTAAGCTTTTGATTACTCAAAGAGTCGAAAGCTCCAAAACTTACAACTTCTTGAGGGTTGGTTATAAATGAAGACCCCTCATCATCATCATCATTTAAGGTTTATCACCACTAAATGGCGTGGGCTACATGAATCCTGTTCCACCATCCCATTTTCAACATCCCATTTTTTCAGGGGCCATAATTTCAGTTAGACCATAGGTCATCAGGCCTTTTCTTATTACCTCCATCCACGTCCTTTGGGGCCTTCCCTGGCCCTTTTATAAACTTAAACTTATACAAACTCACTCTTAACTAGAACTTGTACCAAATAAAGGCCCTTCTTCCCAAAAAGAGAAGAAAGAGGACCCATATACCTTATACAAACCAAAGAATGGCTAGGATGATACCATGTGTTGATAGTCCATTGACTATAAAGCCTTTTGAGCTATTCTACACATTCTCTCTAAAAGACTTCACTAGAAAGCTCTGTAGTTGCCCTAATTCGCAACTCTGGTCATTCTTAGAATTCTTTACAGCTTCCTTCACTAATGATATTGCGCATGCAATGCACTTGGAGGGAGAGTAGGGAAGAGAGTAAAGAGAAAGACACAAAAGGAGGTGCCACCATTTCTTGATAGCCCAATGGCTCTAGAAGCTTTCTAAGCTATCCAACACAATTCTCTCTAAAAGACTTCACTAGATATCTCTAGACATTTTAGAAAACTCTATAGTTGCACTAATTTGCAACTATAGTCCTCTTTATAATCCTTTACAACTCCCATCACTACAGACACTACACATGCAATGCACTTGGAGGGAGAGTAGGAAAGAGTGAAAGAAGAAGAGAGACACAAGGTTTAAAGGGTGCAGCTGCACACTTCACCATGAGTAAAACATGAATCTTTTTAATAATAGGCAATCCATCGCAACTTTCTCCAATGTTGTGGCCTACTCGAGTTTTAGATATGCCTCGCTTTTGGACTAACATCAAAACGCATAACAAATATACAAAGTGGATTTCATATAGTTATCATAGTTGGTCCCATGCAACCTTTGTTGAAAAGCTCCCTAATAGTACCATTGGGATGGTCTACATATAAAGAAGAGCAAATTAAGCTACTCGCATAAAAGAAAATGGTTACTTTTTGCGAAGTAAAATCTAAACCATTTAGAGGCTTATTCGGGATGAAAATCTAAACTGTTGGTCAAACAAAAGCCACATTTTCTAGTTCTCGAAATATCATCGACTTCATTTAAATAATCTTCTCATAACTTGTTAATATTCAAAAGCTAGTAGCATCCTATCAAGTATAGATATATACACTAGCCTACCATAGAATACACACTATGTACAACAACTAGTGTACAAGATGAGCACAAATTGGCTAAGTCACTTAAAATACATCTAGTAAATGATTGATCCATGGCAGTTTTATCCCATTAACTCATGCCAATGTAGCATGTGCTGGCGAGATCCAAGCCGTTCATCTAGCGGACGCCACCATGAGTGTGAGGTGTCCAAGCATCGGCATCAGATAGGATTGACCGATGGCCCACATTCAAACATGGAAATTCAGCCCACCTGATGATCAAAACCAATCTAAACACACCCAAGGCCACAAGCACATCACATCACAGGCGTTAACGGCCCACAAGCGAGTCAATGGCTAATAAGCCCAGGCATACAAGACCACGCTCTTGGCCATTGAACCACACTAAGCCTAGACTAATTATCAGCTCTCAACCTAGAATCCAAGCCACCCATTAGGTGGGGCCCACAGCCAACATGACCTAGCCCAAAATCCGCGGGCCATCTAACAAACATAGATCACTAGCCGTTAATCACGGGTGGCCAACCTGATGAGAAAGGATCCTAACAGCAATTGAAATGAATAACCCAGATCATCCACACGTGCGCCGCGCAAGCACGTGTAAAGAATAAAAAGATTATTCCTAAGTAGAATCATCTCCAAAAAAACAAATAACAAGATCACATCCTTTTGACATAAGAAATAAGAAAAAAAGGACTGAAATGTTCAAGAAAATGGGAAGCGGATTGGCTGGTGTACCGCACACCAGCGATATGGCTGGTGTGGGTACGTGTCGTGCGAAGACGAGCGTTGCAGATCCTCGAGCTCCGAGTTGTACGAACGGTTCAAAGTAGATCAAAGTTACATGGCCCCAAAATGATGTGTTTATTATATCCACACCGTTCATCCATTTTTTGAGATCATTTTAGAGCATGATACAAAAAATGATTCATATCCAAAGCTTAAGTGGACCACACCAGAAATATCAGTGGGACAATGATTCTCACCGTTAAAACATTCGTAGGGCCCACCATAGTTCATAAGGTCACACAGACCTGGATGAAGAGGAAAAACAAATATCATATCGATACAAAACTTCTGTGACACCAAAAGGATTTCAATGGTAGACGTTCAATCCCCCACAGCTTTTTGCAGTGTGGTTCACTTTCTCTTTGGATCTGTCTTATTTTTCGGTTCACGCATTAGGACGAGCTCGCCAAATGAAAGGACGGTTGTGATATAACAAATACTTCATGATGGGACCCATAGAACTTGGTGACGTCAACACACACAGCTATATCGCTGGTGTGCGGTACACCAGCCAATCCACTTCCAATAAAATGTAAAGAAAAAAGGACTAAAATGTTCAAGAAAAGGTCCAAATCAATGAATGAAATAGACCCTTAAAATCCATTTTTAGGAATAAAAGACACCGAACGCTTACCTTGCGAGTGAGAGTCAAAGAGCGAGTAGCGTAGCAAAAGCAAGCGAAAGATCAGACGAGTCGGACGGATGAGGAGAATCGCGGAGCGTTGGACAATAAAAAGAGGTAGAAGAATCTTCCAGAGAGAGAGGGAAGAATCGAGAAGAATCCTCTCTCCGTGAACGGAGAAGAGCTTTCCCCCTTTCGGACGCCAGATATCCACACTCGCCACGTATTATCTATTCACGGAGATACTCGCCACGTGTAATCCCTTTTCACAAACATTCGTAGGATCCACCCAATACAGTACGGCCCTTACCATGAGGCCCACCTTGATCTATTTATTCTATATCCACTCCGTCCATCCGTTTTAACGGACTATTTTACGCTATAAGCCCAAAAACATTATAGAACCAATCTCAGGTGGACCATATCATAAAATAGTGGTGAATAACTATTAAATAATTTTGTGGGCCAAAAAATCATTGGATCAAGATGATATTTTTATTTTTCCTTCATCCAGGTTTTTTTGACCTAATCATCACGTTGGATGAAAATAAAGACTACGAAAATATTACGTTGGGTCTGATAAAGATTTTAATGGTAGGATATTTCATCACCACTGTTTCCTGTGGTATGGCCCACTTGAGATTTGGATCTGTTTCATTTTAAAAAAAATTATAGAATAAAATAAATTTTAAAAAAGGATGAATGGCGTGGATGTATAATTCATATATGAAGGTGGCCCGGTAAGTGCCGAACTGTCTTGGGTGTGGCCGGGGCCGCACCTAAATCCTAATCCCGCACGAGTAGAAAACCGTCTTACTCTGGCAGAGTGTGATTGATGATACGCAGGCTCTTAGAAATTACATACGTGTCATGAAATAAGCCAAGTCCAAGTCATGGTTTCCAGTTTAGATAACATCCTGAATCAAAGTTAACTCATATTTGATCAGATTGTGGGCATTTATTGGACGGTTAAAATGAAAAAAAAAAAAAGAAGTCCAATGGCCCTGTTTCAAGTGTCCACGAATCGAAGGTTAAAATATTACAAACAATCTTATTTTAGTATCGTGATATAGAGAAGGTGAGTTCTACAGTTTAGTTGGTTTAATTAAAGTTAATGTGTGACACGTGTATAATTTATGAGTGTTTGCGTATTAAGCATCATCTGCGCCCGAGTATAATGTAACTTCCCTGTCAGAAGGTTGCATGTCTGACGCAAAGTGCTAGAGCGATTCGCGCGTAAGGTACAGAGAAGACGATTCATTAAATGCATGCGAAATCTGGACCACTCATCGAGAGGGACCTGCATTGAAGATGCATTGCACCAAAAATCATGATGAAACACTCGTTGTATGGGGCGAAGTATATGTATGAGAAAAATGTGCGGTCGCAATAAGCACATGCTGCCTTCTTAGTGGACTTTCGTGACGTTTTTGGTACGTGTATCCTTAAACCGGATGAGTTGTCCTGATTCTGCACACGTATGACCTATTACACCTGTCCCCGGAATATAGGAACTACTTTAATTTTGGTTTGAAGAGTTATTTTGATAGGTTGAAAGAGTTTAGATATCCATGCACATGCAGTGGATTGTATCCTTTCCCGCCTGAATAATGATCCGGTGAAATGAAAATTATAACAAGCTTATAAAAAAAACGAAGAAGCTTATATTAGATATTTTACTAATAATATAATTCAATAAATTATTAATAATTTACAATGAAATCAAAATTTCAAAAAAATATGTAGTGTATGGTCTTAAAATATTTTCATTGACTAATTCGACTCATTTAAAATATTTTCATTTTAAATGAGTCATTGAAATCAGTAAAAAAAAATAAAAAATCTTAGTTAATAAAAAAATAGAAAAGTAAAAGTTACCATTACTCATTTAAAATGAAAATATATTATTCATGAAAGATTTTAACCAACTTATAAATTATTCATTACAAATATTTATTGTGCTTGCATCATAAAAGTTATGATTGATCACATTTAGATAGTATAGATTCATGAACTACCCTTCAATGTGTTACGAAAAGAAACGACTCTACCACCATTCAACTCTTCCATGTGTGCGATCCCGGCCATAGAAAAGTGGGCCGATTATCACAAGGACATTATTCTAGAAATCATGCTAATTACGTATGATAGGAGGAATTGTCCCTTTTGTGGCCATCAAATGGACGACTGGATGAAAAAGGCAATTATGAGACTTCATGAGATAGGCAATTAAAAAAGGTCCACTACCGATGTGAAAATGGACCTGTGACTTTGACGGTTATTCACTCACGTTAACAAAGCTTTTGTGTGTGTTCACATACCTTAGAGATTTCCACTTTTTCTAGCATGCACCCTGCGCAGGATAATACTTGGGTCTTTCTCAGTCAATCAAGCCAAGAATAACTGGTCACAGATACACCCAAATCCATAACTCAACTGGCAGACTCAGTGGAGATACCTCGTTTCAACACTTGAGGTCTTGGTATCGATCCCTAGCTGCGGTGGCTAATATGGAGTGTGTGTACTAACAAGCTAACAAAAAAAAAAAAAAAAAACTGGCCATTGATGACCAGGGTGCGGTTTCTATGGGCTCCATGTAACGCCTCGAAAATCGGCACTCGAGTACAAAGACCCCGATTCCGAGTTTTCGTGCGTTAACCCAATGAGAATGCACATGTAAACTCATTTAGATTTATATTTATTCCGCACACAGATAATCAGAGTAACGCAATTCATTTAGCAGATCCAAAGCGAGGTAGAGATAATGAAAGATTCAGAATTATATGGTTAACAGTAAAAAATACAATTTCAATAGCAGTGATCGCTTAAAATGAAGATTATACAAGCCACAATCTACAATATACATACCTAAGACGACTAAAGTATAAAGCTTTCGGTGTACGCCCAATTCTTCAAAACATAACAGCGTTGACACAACTCGATATGAGTTTACCTGTCTGAGGTCTCACTAATACTTGCATCAGTGATATGCCTGGTTAGTGTTTTAAAACACCGTTCTAGGTGGGAGTGAGTAGCTAACTCTGTGGTTCCATTAGTTCTAAGTTACACATGTTATCGATACAATCAGCGCAGTTAATGATAAATAAGAAACAAACAATTTCTAAACACTCTTTTAAATGTGCATATGAAGATATGACATGATGCATGCCCTTTTCAAATAACACTCCCTCACAAGCGACTCCGACCACCTGTTTTGCAAATGATCACACTTCCTCATCATGCAACAACCACGGTTGTTCGCCACATTTTAAACTAATGCAATGTGATGAATGATCATGTTAGCCGAGTAATTATTAAGTTTAATTCATCCAGCATATTTGCGAAACTAAGATACCGGCATTATATCACGAGTCCTTATCCGGATCACGTGGCACGTTGCCGCACGTAGCGACTCCTTACTTGTGTCCCTTGATCCAACTTTAGGTATCACCCGTTTATTTCATAAATCAACAATTCTAAAGGTACGACATAATACCTAAATGTATGAGGATTAACCTGATATGGGTCGTCACCCAAACAGAGTATGATCACTCAGTTTCGAGGTGCGGGCTTGTCACATAAAACCAAAAAACACATAAAGGCAAGGGCTTATCACCCAATTCCATTCACGCCCGGGTCGTTCGAACGGTGCTCTAGCACGTAAACATCAGTCGAGTAATTTGACGGGAGTCATTCGAACAATGGTCTATCACCTCCATCAGTGCTCACTAGTCACTATGGGGAGGCTCGTCACCCTAGCATAAGCCGACAGCTCAGACACGGTGTCCCATACCATCAGCCCGGCTCATGAGTCTTAGTGAGATCGTATCGCACTAACGATTATAAATGGAAACATCTATTGAGAACGAGGTATCCTAGATTTCATTTAGTTGTGTCATACATTATGAACATACATGATCAGTTGGTTAGTGGACTAATTTAATTGACCTGGGAGAACCACGACACAACTGACATTGGGTGCAAACAGCTTATATAGTCCAACTATCGTCGGTCGTCTGTGTTCAACCCGAGTCGATCAAACAAGCTTAGGATTACCGCTCCAACTCGGGTCATCCCTTTAATTCGGATGGTTAGCCAACTGACCCAACATCGTAGAAATCATAAGTATCGCTATGGACTAAGCACTACGTTACGTAATTATAACATATGTTTTACTGCATAATCACTTAGGCATTTCATCGAACATGTGGATATCAATAGAAGGAACACCTACTTGAGCATTTTATCAAACATGCAAGCATCAATGAAACAACACATCTACTTATGCATTTTATCAAACATATGAGCATAAACAAAATAGCACATTCAATTGAGCATTCAATCAAGCATGTGAGCATCCATAAAAACAACACATTCAATCACGTATACATTTTATCAAACATGTGAGCATCCGTATCCAACCAATAACATATATTATAGACAAATCGAAATGTTGACATATTAGTATGCACAAATTCATTTATAAGCATCTAATCATTAGCCAAGACCCTCAAGGGTCGATAAATGATAACCTAGAGATAATAGTCCGCACCTTATGAAGGAATATCCGATTTTGAGCTTTTAGGGTTAGGGATTTGGAAAAAATCACAAATTTCTATATAAATACCAAGAATTATATATGAGATTCATGTAATTCATTTTAGAAAAATCTAGGTTAGGAAGTAGGATTTATTTCTTACCTTTCAATCGTAAGTATGGTGGATTCGATGGAGGAAAATGATCGAGATCAGGGCCTTGGTTAGAGGAGATCGATGAAAGGAAGCACTAAAACCTTCAAATGCTACTATCACTCTTCTTCTCTTTTTCTTTCTCTCTCTCTCTCTCTCTCTCTCTCTCATTTGGAAAATGCAAATTCGTGTGAAAAGTTGAGGTGCCCAAATGAAGCCCTTATATAGTGCCAGATTTGGTGTAAATGTCTTAAAGAACTGAGTTTTTATTATATTAGCCCTATGAGATGATTTTTCTAACCTCTAAGGCCTATTATAGGGTGTATATGTCAATATAAACCGTAGGATAGTTAGCCATAATGATGATCTATGTATGGATATGATTGGCTCGCCATTTGGATGTACCAATCAACAGATATGATTAGAAGTCTATTTAACGGTAATCGATGATCGATCGGGGCCGGGACTATGCGGATATGAGTAGGAAAATATCATTAACTCATGCCTCAAGTTTGATTGTGATATAACGGTCGAAAAGCCACAACTTCATGAAAGAGTGGAATGTCTATTTCACTTAAGTTTCAGATTTCGACATAGGTGATTCATGCGTTACAAGCACTTAGCTTTCGGTCCAAGTAGAGTCGTTCTAGGCACTTTCTTGGTTCACCACTTGCGATGGACGTCAAGCCCAGCGAGACGAACATTATTATATAGTTTTGGAACTAGTGGCCCACTAACAAACGGTGTAGAGTTTATTCGAAAAATCAGAGTATTTCTGAAATGAATTAGGTATCAAGATTTCTTGTGCGCAATTATTAGGGTTTGGATTAGCTAAGTTCTATTCGCAATCAGTGGAAATGACAATTCAATTATAATCACTCTAAATCGTTGGTTTTTAGGTTAAAAGGATACTAGCTCAGTTTGGTTTGTTAATTAAGATCCGACCCCTAGTTATCTCGACTTTAGATGGGTCTTCATTTAGTTGTGGTTACCTTGATTAGTCAGTGATAGGTCAGCTAGATTTGGACCCCATGTAAACAAATCATATAGCTAAACTCGTGTTTAAGTGATCGGCAGGATTCGTTGGCTTCTTACGGTTGATTAATTGGATTCGTGTGGTTTTTTACTGGTAACACTCGTGTATAAACTAACATCGAGTGTTAATGGTTAGTAAGTGATAATATAAGTTAATTATATAAAAAAATTCAAAGGTTTTTATTTTTTTTTTGAAATCCAAAACAATGAAAATCCAGGACATTATACCCCACTATGATGTATGTGCCGTCCATCCATTTCTTAGGTGGATCATACCATAGGAAATGAAGTAGATCCAAGTCTTAGGTGGATCATACCATCGGAAATAGTTGTGATTAAATTGCCATGATAAAAAACTTCATAGCGGATTCACCGAAGTTGTGCGTAGATAAGTTAACCAGTGACCATGGAGGTTGCAAAAGGCTGGTTTGGATTGTAAGTTACTTAAAATAAATCGAGAAGAAACATGTAAGAAATAGTGTATAGAATTGGGACCAAGCACTTAGAACAAGGAGGCTATATGAAGATTTCATCTATTGTATGGCTCTTCCGAGCCCATGTCTCTTCAATCCAGTGCAACTCTACGTAGAGTTGTCTATTGTACTTCACACTTGTAACAAACTATGTACACCCATAAACTGTGTGGGTCCCACTGATGGTCAAATGATCGTTCCATATCGATCATTGTATTGCTAGATAGAATACCATACATGGCCCGCAATTCCAACATACTTATAAGAGGGGCCCTCAACCGTTTAATTGTGATAAATCCAATCGTCAGCTTGTATGCCACAAATTCCAATTTCTTGCTAAAAAACTTGTGCAACAAAAAGCCCTGTGGGGCTTCTGTGATGTAGGTGTGACATCCACTTTAACCCCCCCACCCCCTGGCCCAGCTCAAAAAAATAAGCTGTTATTTCAAGTAAGCCATGCCAAATTAAAAATGGATACAATTTGCCTGCAAAAAGGGATATAATTTGCCTGCCACGGCCTGTGGCAAGAACTCTATGTGGTGGGCCTTACTGATCAACGATCTAGATTGTATTCTAGTTGGACTGTTTGATCGAGTTAATCAGTGGACCCCACTTAAGGTGATACGCTGCGCAATCTATCTGCGTAGCACTGCGTATTTGGGGTGGAATGCTATACCCTTACGCAAAGCAATTTGAGTCGAACTAGGATACAACAATGTGGAGCGTGGGAGAGAGAGTTTTGATGGGTTTCAAACTCTCTCTCCACAGTCTCTATAAAAGAGAGCTGGGTCCCCGATTCTACACCATAGCAAAATTCGAGTCCCATCTATTGTATTGCAGAAAGGGTGTGAAGGAGAGGAAGATTCTAAGCTCTATAGGAATTCTGGTATTCTTATCCGGCTTTCATGGCGGCGTCTTAACTAGGTAAGCTATCTGAACTCCTGATCACCATGTACCTTACACAGACAGATCCGTGGGCCTATTCCGCATATAGATTAAAGTCCTACAGCCTGTGGCAAGAACTTTATGCGACAACCATAGAAAGGTAGTTGGGGCTCACCATGATGATTGTGAGAAATCCACTCATCCATGCATTTATTAGACAATGTTTCGACATGAGCCTAAAAATAAGGGGGATCCAACACTCAAGCGGCTTGTAGGACATGAAACGGGGAGGACTAAACATCCATCAATGAAATACTCATGGGACAAAAGTTTTGAATTTGTTGTTATTCAATTCAGATACATGGCCACAAGTGCAATAAATGAGCCCATTTTGTTTATGTGTGTGTGTGTATGTTGGGCGTGCCATAATCATAATTGACTCGACTCAAACCAAATGTCTTGTGACCCCAAGCATTGAAATAACCAGATTAAGATTAGATATTTGAAGATTGTCTTGACTACTCAAATCATCGATTAACAAGATAATTAGACAATTTATGAAGAGAATAGTTAGTCATTCAGATGAATTCTTTCTTCTTATCTTTATTGTGATAGCTTGATCAAATTTGTCCACAAAAAATATAAGAAAGTAAAACATGCTTTGAAAGGATGAATGCCAATTTTATTAATATGAATGAAGATTCACTACTATCAGCGTATAAAAGTAAATAAAACAGAAAAAGTTACCTATGATGACCATGGACTGGATGATTTCTAAGACCTGTTTGGTTAGAGTTGTAAATGGGTCAACAGCCCCGATAGGGTACCCAAACCCAATCAATTTAGACTTGACTTAGACCTGATCCGTTTGTTGAATAGTACGGGTCTGAGTCCAAGAACAAACCTAGTTGCTAAATGAGTTTGGATATAGTTTCCTTTATATTAGGCCTGATGATCTGACCTGACCCAAACCTATTTAGTAAATAGGCAGATTTAGTTAGTCTATGTTACAAGGGATTCATCTAGATTCGGTCTTGTCCAGACCTAATTTTAAACTTAATAAAAATGCTCGCATACATTGATAATTAAAGATAAATCATTTCTATCATTCCCATCTTTACCCGTGCCATTATTTATATTTTTGTTATTATGAGAAGTTACTAAATTTAATTTTTATTATTAATTGGCATTGATTAATTTTAATATAAAATCAAAGTGACTCAGATCCGATATACTTGACCAAACCAGTTAAACCCATTTATAAGTGGGTCTGGTTCAAGATATGGATATTCCTTAACCATACCCCATGAGTCAATATTGGAAATCCGAGTCCCTACTTGACTTGGGACAGACAAGTTGGATGAAGGTGTCGAGTCTTAAAACCATGAATTAACCTTAAAAGGCACAAGCACAAGCCGAGCTTGATTAAAACTAATGGGCACATCACAAGCTCAACAAAGAGCCCAATCCAACCTATGGACAAGGATGGTTAGGGTTGGAAATAAAGGACGGCCCGCCGGGTGGTGCGGCCCAAATGGCGTCAGTCACTAGGCTCGAGCACAGCCCGTTCCTTCATCAAGCTTGAATTTCAGGCCTGAGCCTAGCCATGTGGGCTTAAGGTCAAACTCAATCCTAGGACCAAGATTAAAAGCATGATTAGCTAGCCCAGCTCATTGATTTAATTGCGATGAGCTGCAGTGGTGTGAGCCGTGTAAGCATGGAGGTGGTCCGGGAAGTAGAGGTGGGAAAGAAAAGAGGTCCATCTAATGTATCCATACCAATACCTATCCTAGCATATGCATACCTATACCTATCCCGACGAGCTTTTATCATATTTTTGCCTTGTTTGGATGCATGAGTGGATTGAATGGCGAACTCGGAGCTGTCAATGGGCCAGTAATGATCCAAGCAAAATCGAGATTTTGAATAGGTCCAACTCAAAAAGTTCAAAAGGAGGACCGAAGCCCAAACCAGCTTGTTGACAACCCTATTTGTAACAGCCGCACCGTAGTATGTGTATGACATTCAAACCATCCAGCAGGTGCCTAGATGCCCCAAAAACCAAACGGGTCCACCCATCATGTGGGCCACCATAGTTATTTGGAGGTTAGTGAGTGCTCGTTCCTTGTTTTCTATGGTTTGGCCCACTTGAGGATCGGATAAGCGGAATTTATGGGGTATCCATCATGGTGGGCCTACACAAATAATTAAACAACTTTTACATATAGTTGAATAACTTTTAAGTGAAAATACTCACATAGTTGAATAACATTAAAACTCAGTTTGGCTTCTCAATAAAGTATTCAAAACGCCATTTACATGAATAAAATACAGAAATAGAGCTCAAAAGAGAAAATAAAAACTACCCAATTTTCAAAAAATAAAATAAAATCTTACCATTTCATAGCTTCCGAAAATCATATGTACGACACGCCACCTCACAGTGGGCCTACCTTAGGATTGGTCATGTTTTCATGTATTTGTTCATGTTTCCTATCATGATGCATGTATTATTTTAGCGTCTCGAAATTTTTATTCAAAACTCAATGCATGATATATTGACCCACCAATTCTTCTATTAAAAAAAAAAAAAAAAAAAAACCACATTCGTGATTTCTTGTCATCGTTCTCTTCAAGTCGGGTTTCCAATTTCTTACTGGGCTCTTAGTGGTACATATTGTTATTTTTGTCTCAATGAAAAAAATCATTTCGGCAATGTTTGGTATAGGAAAGAGTAATTATTTATGGGAAATCAAGCTGTCCAATTAAATAATTCCATCTTCAAGTGAAGGTACAATGATGTGACAATGCATTAAAAGGTTGGAAGAGATATAATTGCCAAGTTCCATGGACTAGCACATTGATTGGATGTGACGAAATGCAATGACCATTATTAAGGGCGACAATATTAGACATTATTAATAGGTTTATATATATATATATATATATATATATATATATATATATATATATATATATATATATATATATATATATATATATATATATATATAGATCTTTTACCACATTCGTATAACGAGTTTATTCTATAAATTTCGTGCGTAGGTCCCAAAGTGATTTGGGATTTTATTTATTTATTTATTTTATATGGCATCTAACAAATTTGAAAGAGTTGCCCTAATATGAGATTGGAATGCCTGAAAAATAAGTTGATTCAACCATTATGTGGTCCAACATTCAAATAAAAGGTTTTTTGAGTGGTTATTTATTGTTAGTTATAGTTTGGCCAACCATATTATTTTTATACAATTTAATATATTGATTAAGTGAGACATACTATGATGATGAGATCTTTTAAAAATAAAAATTAGGTCTTTACAAGCATCAGGTGAGCCACACCATAGATTACAATATATACCTGTCGAAAAAACTATAAATTCATGTGGTGGCGAACATGGTGGTTGGATTAGTTTGATTTTTTGGGTGTCCAACTTTCATAGTCGTGCAATGCATCTCTATGAGTTCCATGGGCCACAATCATAAGATTTAAAAAGGATTGTACCGCTTTTTATATAAGACTTCAAGGGAAGAAGTGCATGGGTCTAACTAAAAATTTCACCCTCATCTCCAAAGGAAATTGGATTCCAAAAGAGTAGTTCTTTGATGGGGATGACAGGTCATAGCTCATTGTCTGCTTTGAATGTGTTCGTACCGACAACGATATATCAGAACTCCGCAGTTAAGCGCGGTTGAAGTTGTGGCTTGATTGGATACGCACTTTGTTGCCTTAATAACCTTGCCAGCAGTACCATAGCTTATTATGGTGTGACGGCGCTTTTTGTTGGAATGGTGCGGTGCGTTTGGTTGCACTAAATATGGATTCATAATGTAGTAAATATCATGAAATTCCATGATATAATATCATAAATGTGATGAAATTTCATAATATTTCATGCACCCAAACGCACTGTAAACGTGAAATATGAAATATGATTACTTTATGGAATCCATTTTTTTCCTTGAATTCACGAAAGTTCCCAGCCTTTGTGAGACTATTGTTAACATTGTCATCTCACAAAATCTAAGGTTGGGAATGGGCTTTGGTCGATCCTCGGACTTAGCGTCCTGGCCCAAAATGTTTTGGGCTCGAGCCTATGCCTCGTTTAGGGAACAGGTCGGTCTGGGCTTGGGCCTACATTTTGAAAAAATATGTTTTATTAAGGCTAGACTTCTGTGAGAACAAGCCCACATGGGCCTTGAAAGTCCCTTTGAAAATTTTATCCCCACTTAAAAATTGGGCCATTCAAAGGCCAGCCTCAACTTGACCCATTGCTACCTGACCTGAAATTTCAAGCAGCTAAAGAAAAGGTGGGCTGGCCCACCAGCCTTAGCCAGTTTGCTGAGAGTGCGCCGCCCGGCCCGAACTGTTTGTAGCCGGTAGAAAATCAGAGAATCAGTTTTAAGATCTCGCACAGGTGGCGCGAGCGTCGTTTACTATGCTTTGAGCACTTTATGGGCCCGGGTCCACTCAGTTGAGATTTCCACATTGAGCACTTTATGGGCCCGGGCCCACTCAGTGAGTTGAGATATCCACATCAAAGATCGACAATATCGCTCCATCTTAATCCATCAGTGGTGGGCCCAGCTACTTTCTTGCCTTTTCGCACGTGCAAAGCCCATATAGACCATCCAAAATTCCACCAAAGAGGGTGGTATAAGGGAGCTTGCTGATTCCAGTGTAACGTTTGTTGGGTAAGATTATTGTAGAGCTACATGTGTGGGGCCGGCTATGATGAAGGGCCCACATCCACTCCTAATATAAGGTGTGCCCCTTCAATGTCATCCTGTCTCTCAAAAATCAGGTTGACCCAAAACCCTGGTGGGACGGATTGTATGTGATTGTATGTGCGGTCCACTGTCTCATGTCTTTCCATCCAATCCATTCATAAGATGTTACCCATCAGGATGAACGGACTTAGTAAAAATCAGCCCATTCTGACGCTCAAGAAAGCCGCACCATGTGATTTTGGAGTTCTAAGGAATTCACATGGTGTGGCCCATTTGAGTTTTGGGTCTGCCTGATTTTTTCTCTCCACAGAGAGCATGAGGGAAACCACGTAATGGACGGAGTGGATGTCATGCAACACATTACAGTGGGCCCCAAACGTATTTGTCAGTGAAGCTTATTCTTAAAAAAAAAAAAAAAAAAAAAGGTTTGTAGTGCAACCGGTTCTGATGTAAGGACAAATATCCACCCTTGTACGAGTTGCATAAAAAAGCCAAAGTATGGCCAAAAAAGAAAAGAGAAGAAGATCTTGACCGTTGATCTAGTGGGCCTCACATGTACAAGAAAAGATGGATGGTTAGACAGACAGGCCAAATAGTCTACATTTTTCTACAATGTATGGTGCACCTAATGGCCAGAAATGATGAATGGCCCACAAACATGCAGCATTGGCTGCCAAAGAGGATTCAAAATTGCAAGTAGGTACCGCTGAGATTAAAGGAAGTCATGGTCCACTTCCTCTTTTGGCTGAGGTTATTGATTTTTATGATATTCGTACGAAAGTCAGTACCAATATTTATTTTCATGAAATGAGTAGCGGAAGATGCTGTGTAAAAAAACAGTGCTGAATTTATGTCCTATATTGTCTTGGCCCCCTTGGCAGTCAACGGGTCGGGTAGTTGCTTACCCGTTTTCAGACCCGACTAAGGGAATCCGATTCGGTCTGATGAGATTGGGATCTTGCATGGGGGCCACCGTGATGGCATTCAAGAGATCCATCCCATCCATCAATCATGTGTTCCGCCTCATGTTCATCCTCAAGTTAAAAAAATAAGGCAGAGTGGCCCACCTGAGTTTTGGAATGGGCCTTGCCTTTGTGGTGTCCGTTCATCCTGATCCAGTATTTTGGATGAATGGATTGGATGGCACATGCACAACATCCGAACCATCGCATGTTGTGTGGCCGGCCTGAGTTTTGGATGGTGTGATTTTTCAGCTCAGGGCCAAGGACCTTATGGATGGGGTGGATCTCATGTGATGTTGGCACCGCAGTGCTTGGGTCCAGGTGATCATTCATCAAATAACAAAACCAAAAAAATGACCAATTGCTAAACGGGTCTAAATTCATGGACACAAATGGCACCCGATTGTTAAATCGGGTATAGGATTTGGACATGTTGGTTGGGATACTAGATCCGGTTAACCAGGGACGGCCCTATGTGGTAGACTCGGTGCTAGAGCTGTACACGAGTTGAGCCTGGCCCACCTCGAATTGGCTCGGCCACTAGCTGACCATGGCTCGAACTCGACTTGGCTCGGTCCTTGAGCTTGACTGGCCAACTTGGCTTGGCTTGGTTAGCAAATCAGCCAGTTTGAGCTGAGTTCGAGCTAAGATCGAGCTTGTGCGCCATATTCTCAAACACATGGAGTGCACTTTCAATTTCTCACAGTACGTAAAATAACAATAACAGTTTATAAGCATTTTATTAAACATTTAGTGGGCAACATTATAATTAAGATACAAAGGTATTTGTTTCATATCCATACCTTCCTTGTCGCTAACTGACACTTTATTGAGTTATTTCATCAAACACTTGTTGAGCAATATCAATATCAAAATAACTGAGTCATCGAACTGCTGTAATCTGAGTTCAATTCGATTTGGGGTTTGATTCGGGCTTAGACAAGCTAGAGCATGGCTCAAAATTTTTTTGAGCTTAAAAAATTAGCTCGGATTCAGTTTCGAACCGAGTTGAATCGAGCAAGTTAACCGAGCTAACTCGGTTTTTGTATAGCTCTACTTGGTGCCCATTGTATGTGCGGGCCGTACCATAGATTTTAAAAGTTGTTTGGACAATACGTATTTATCAACAGTGGCACATGACACAATCAAAATGTACAAGCCACAATGAGCCCATGGGCCACGACATGCTGGTTTTAAATGGTCCTGCATGAGGACTTCTCAACGTGGGCGAAGCCCATCATGTTATCAAATGGGCCCGGTAATGCCCTGGTGGGCCCCACCTGGCTATTTGCCAACCTTAGCCAGACACGCATGCACCGTCGAGTCGTTTTTACTCTTGAAACGATAAGATATGCTTCCACCACATCTCTACACCCCTTTTAGTAATAACTCCATACACTGCTTTTGTTTCCACCGACACAGCACTCTGGATTTCTCAATGCATCAAGGAAATTCATGTCACCATCTAAGCCCACATCATTTTGTTGCTTTTACCTCTCTGATAGGAATGTGGACGGTTCTGTAATTCTCAACCGTCTATTAGAAGGTCACCGATCGGCATATGATCATCGTAATGAAGAGCATTTTCAAGGTGGTCGTCCATCTACAATATGATGTAACATACCAACGGTGTGGATTAGATAACCATGGGACCCACTTGCCACATATGATTGTTCTCAGCTCCACTAAGCAAAATTTAAATAATGTTAGGGCAGAAGCATGTGATTTAGGATATCAGATACGGCGCCATGTGAGATGATTGAAGTGATGATTGTGTCTGTTGGTTTTTTTACGTTAAAACCCAACGTGAGAGAATCAATCATATCCATCAATCACCTGACTTGGAACTGTAGCTGATTTCTTTAAGCACATGCTCAGACCCTCAAAATCCTAGAAAGATCAATCTTGTCCGTCTAATCACAGGACCTGTCCCCTATAAAATTTCCACATGCTGATCACACTCCACCGTGCGTTTCTCACCACCACACACTATGACCAGGGCTCATCATGGGGCGTAGATGCCATCCACCTGCAGGCCATCCTGACCGTTCAAATCATGGGCCCGTTGGTCTAGTGTGGAAATCTATCTTATTAAACTATCCTAGCCATTTGAGATGGGGGTCGCAACAGGCTGGATCTGCCCACTGATCAACTGGCCTGACCTACTTGTGAGGCAGTTGGACTTTGGGTTGGAAGATGTGGCCTGTTTAAGTAAATGAGCTGGCCTTTGCTTAAACTGCATGGTGGTAGAGTGATGCAGAGCATGTTGCGGGCACTTTCATGGCAAAGATGGGCCAGAAAAGCTCCTTTAGCTCACCAACCCTGCTTCATGCTGTATATGTGAGATTCTATAGATCGACAGTTGAAAGTTCATCTTATTTTTATTTTTGCTATAACTAGTAAATTGTACTTCAATTATAACTTTTGATCTTTTTGAGTTGGAGGATTCGTGAAGAACATGAAAAGGGCTTTAAAAAATTAGGTGAAAAACATGATTATGCCAAGTTTCTTTTTATTTATTTATTTAAATTATCAATTAATTTATTTAAAATTATTAGAAATTATTTCTATTTTCATCCAGTGGATTTAAGAAATCTCTGTGATGAGTCTAGAAAAGCTCCGTGAATTTAGAAAAGTTACCCCCTAGGAAAACGGTGATCAACCTTATTAAATCATTCTTGGTATCATAGGGTGCTAATTGCCATTCAACACTAAGGTCATGATTTCGAGTGCTCAAATGGTATGTGTAATACATACCGTTATGCAGGGACCATCCTAACTGCTGGGTCAAGTCAGGCTTGGGCTTGGGTTTGATGAGTTTTAAGTAGGTTAATTAGGTTGGGCTGTAATTAAGTGGCTAAGGTCAGGTTAGGCTTGGGCCCGGGTCTGATGAATTTTAAGTAGGTCAGGTAGGGCCATAGGGTAATGGGTGAGACTAGGGCTGACCCTTATTTGACCTGAACCAGATCGCTTGTCATATGTCGATGGGCAACGCGGCAATTTTCACTGTGGACGGAACATATCCCTGAAAAGCAAACTGATTGGGCCATCTAAAACCGTTTGATTCTTCTCATTGTATTAAGCATCCCCAATTGGAATGCTAGGATTATCTGATCAATGAGGCTTGACGGCCATCATCCATCCACAATGGGGACCTCCACTTGGACGGTATGGATTGGTAATCATGTATGTAAGATCTACGGTGGATGTGGTGCCACTTTTTTTCTGTGGCAAACGCACATTGGAGGGGACCAGATACCTGAGAAAGCAATCCAAAGTAAAACCACCCGACATGGAAATGTGGCCGATCTCCTCGTGCACATGCTCCCGACCCTAAAAATCCTACCTCTAGATTATGCTCTTTTGAGAGAGAGAGAGGACCACATGCTAATATGAAACATAGATTCGAGATCCAATCCATCCATCACGAGGTCATTTTGTTGAGTTCCTACACAGTATTCAGATTGGTCAACTGATCAGGTGGGCCACAGTCTTTCTACAATTTCTTAGTGTATCTAACATAGTGGCCTACCTGATGACTGATCCACTTGGTTTTTTTGGTGAGAAAATCTGTAAGGTCAGACCCACCTGATGGACGGCTTGGATATTACACCCGTATGCCAGTTGGCACGTGTGGTGTCCTTTAGTTTGTTTAAAAAAGCGTAGACCACAGTTTTTCTAAATTGTTCAATTGTTTCTAACTTTGTGGCCTAACTGATAAGTGGGCCACTGTAATTTTTGGGTGAAAACATCTATAAGGTCAGCCCCACTTGATGGACGGCTTTGATATTGCACCTGTATGCTACGTTGGCACATGTGGTGGTGCAATTCAGATTGTATGAGAGTGTGTGGGGTTTATCTAAGTTGTGGAAAATTTTCTAATTTGGTAGCTACACGATGAGTGGACCAGCGTGATTTTCGGGCGAGAACATCTGTAATGTGAGGCCCACCTGATTGAATTAAAGGCGTTGTGAGAGTAGTGGGCTTCATATGCTGGTTTTTGGTGGTGTCCATCGTTTGGTATTCAAGAAAGAATCAGATGGCATTACCAGCCAAAAGCATCACCTGTTCCCGATTTTGACCAATCAAGAATGGGAACTTACTCATGGTGGTTTGTGGGAGAGGATAGATCAAAGTGCCTATTTCCCCATATGTACCAACATCTCACACGTGTTTATGATCCGGGACACTCATCAAGTGGTCCACACCAGGATATTACCCTGTCAAAAAAATCACGAATGTCCACTCATCAGATGGGCCACACGTTTTTGATGAATATAGACTGCTGGCCATCCTTCTTCTACACATCCATTTCTCCTATGCGTGTATGGCCCAATTGATGAATGGGCATGACTGATATTTAGCAAATGGTATATTCATCGTGATTCCCAACTGATGAACGGCCCAGATCTTGTACACATGGGGCATGATGGGGCATGATGGTAAGTGTGCCGGGAACCACCCTACCACTTCTCCATGTTGCGTTCGGACGAGGGAGAATCTTGTAAGCTTGCATTGTCTATCAAATAGCTGAAAAAAAGCATCTAAGCTTCTCTTTATTTTATGATTTTTTACATGGTAAAGTACTCTTGATTTATGTGGACAAGCTAATAAAATATAATTTTCATAAATAAATATTATCACATTTGAACTTTATTTCCCTACAATACTTAAATAATAAAAGAGTAACCATGTTAAAAAAAAAAAAAAAAACGAAAAAAAGGGATTATAATCTTAGGGTGCATTTGATAAAACTTAGTTTCATAACTTATCGCTAAAAAATGTTATTTTTGGTGATTTTGATAACTAGATGAGCTTTTTGGGCTATCACAACTTGACTTAAAACTTGTTGCGGAATGCTACCAGCCATTTCACTTTAAAATTTTTGTTGAAATTTGACCAAAATATCCCTATCAACTTTTAAAATTGATAAAATTACCCTTAAGATAGAATGGTGTCACTTCTCATTGGTCCACATCATGGCTAATGATTCAAGCTATCAAGATATGTGGGATTTATCTCTATCAAATCATTTGTGTGCTACATAACATGACTTTTAATGTATAGAACTTCTTTGGGCCCCACAATGATTTATCTTTTAGATCCGCACCTTCCATCATTTTTTATAGATCATTATAGAGCTTAAGCTAAAAAATGAGGCACATCCAAAGCTCAAGTGGACCACACCACATAAAGCAGTAGGGATTGAACGACTACTATTGAAACCTTCCCAGGGTCCACTATGAAGTTTATTCGCCATCTAACCTCTTCATAAGGTTGCATGGACCTAGGTGAAGGAAAACACAAATATCATCTTGATCAGAGCCTTTTGTGGCCCCAAGAAGCTTTCAATAATAAGTGTTCAATTCCTACTGTTTCTGTAGTGTGGCCCATTTAAGCCTTGGATCTTCCTGTTTTTAGTATCATTTCATAAAATGGTATAAAAAATGGATGGATGGTGTGGATATGATACATATGTCATGATGGGTCCCATGGAAGTTCCAGTGTCAAAACTTCCAATTTTCTTTTCTCTTGGAATGTGCTGCACCACAAGCGTGGTTAGGTGAGACCCTGACTTCACTGTGGACATTGCAACCCTTACTATAGTGCTCTACTTGATGTGTGTATTCTGTATCCACTTAGTTCATCCGATTTTCTAGATCACTTTAGGGCATTATCCAAAAATTGGCGTATATATATCCAATTATCAGGTGGACCATACCATAAGAAACAATGATGATTGACCATTAATGGGCCACAAAAGTTTTGGATCACACTTATATTTGTTTTTACTCTTCCTCCGGAATTATGTGAACTTATCAACAAATTGGATGGCAAATAAAAACTACTGAAACATTAAAGTGAGCCCGAAGAAGTTTTTAACGGTAGGGTGTTCGATCACTATTGTTTTATGGAGTATGGTCCACATGGTAATTGGATTTTCTTAATTTTTGGTATCATGCTATACAATGATCTAAAAAAAAATGGATGTATGGAGTATATACAAAATACACACATCAAGGTGAGCCCCACGGTATAGGTTGCACCATCTTGGGTGAGGCCAAGCTCTCTCCTAATCTGCTCCCCTACTCAATACAACAAGCAACGAAATTTCTTGAATTATGAAACTTACATAGGCTCCACACTAATGTATTTCTTAGATTCACACCTTCCATCTATTTTTTAGATAATTATAGGATATGAACCCTAAAACAATATACATCAAATATCGTTCTGATACAAAACTTCTATCACCTTAGGTGTTCAATCCCCATTGTTTTGTGTGGTATGGCCTCATATGAATTTTGGATATATCATAATTTTAGACTCCTATCCTGTTGTGGACTTGCAAATCAGATGGGCAGAGTGGATTTTTCATGTACATCTCCGTGGGATCCAGACAACCTTGGGTAGAAGAGTATCTTTGTGTCAGTGTCGCAGGCAACCCGTTGATTGGGTAGCTAAAGATGAACGATTTAGTCAAGGGATCTATGGGGCTCACCATGATGTATATGTTTTTTATTTGACGTCTATCCATTTTGACAAATAATTTTAGGGTATGAGAGCGAAAAAATAAGGCAAATTGAAGGCTTATGTGAACCACGTACACCATGGGAAGTTACTATTGAAAACTTCTTGGGATGCTCAGAAGTTTTGGATCAAGTTGATATTTATTTTGTCCCTTCATATAGGTCCATGTGACCATATGAACAGGTTGAATGACAAATAAACATCATGATAAGCCTTAGGAAGTTTTCAACCATACGAATTCAATCTCCATTTGAGCCTTCCATTTGCCTCCTTCTTAGGCTCATTCCATTAAACAATGAGCGTGATCCAAAACTTTTATGGCCCACAAATAAATTTTTTAATAGTCAATGACCATTATTTCCAGTGGTGACTTACAAGCATTAAGATGTCCTATACTATTGGGCTAAGATAATAGTGCCATTTGTACAAGTGGGACCCATGATCTAATGATGATAACCATTTGTCCAATGGGCCATCCATTGATATGCCTAAGAATTTTGCATTCAACACTTACATTCTTATAAACGTGTTACTTCGGAGAACAAAAGGATGTAAAAAAGTGTTTGATTTGTTAAAGATGGTGGCTATTTTTTTTTATTTTTTTTATTTAAAATTTCATATATTTATTTAATTCAATAGTATTGGTGCTTAATATTAACAAAGGGTTATGATTATTTTATCAAGAAGAGTACAGCACATAGTCTATTAATAATTAAAAGGTCATGTTTGAGAGATAGATGTAGATGGGGCATAGGTGTACCAAATTTGGTGACAAAGCAATGGCATATTTTGTTTCTTATTCTCTAAAGCAACGGTAACAAATATGACAAATTATCAATTTTAAGACATTTATGGTTTGTTTTTACTAAGTAGATTTTTGTGAAAACAGTAGTACTTATTTTCAAATCTCAACTTTTATTTTTTCTAGATAAATTACTAAACAAAATTTTCGGTACATATAAGTACATAAATTTAGTAGTTTAAGCTTCCAGTGCCTAAGTTAATTTCCAGACCTTATTTTTCAGTTTACCAAGCAAAGTTATTGTAGTTATTTTATACTAAGGCATAATATGATATTTGATACTCAGGCATTAGAAGTTGTAGACATCACATACATTAACTCAAATTAAACCGCTTAAATTGGTGTACGTAGCATTACTAAGCCGGAGTCCGGAAATTAGATTGGTTGAATGATATTAACCACCCATTCGTGGACTTTCGTTTGTTGAAATAGGACCAATGGATATTTTCATTTTCAGCCGTCAAATGAGTGTCCACCAATCTGATAGCTAGATAATGAAATAAGTGTAATTTTTGGTTCATGATATTTCAAAACCGGTACCCATAATTTGGACAGTTTAGTTTGACTTAATTGTCTGCCAAGTGTTAAATTTCTAGGTGCCTGCGTATCAACCATCACACCCTACCAGAGTATCAAAGTTGACCTTCTTTTCTACATCATCCATTTTCCAGCCATTGATGGGACGGTTAAGATTGCCTGCTTTAGAAACATCATGTCTCCTCAATTTTCCCGAACCAAGATATGGATCAGATTATTGATTGGACCTATTTTTATTTAAACTACCCTGACCATTCATTTTATAAGCAATCGATCAGATGGTTAGTATCATCCAATCTCTGTGATATTTGAACAGTAGCATGTGTGATGTATGGTCGAAGTAACGATCAGTCTAGATCAAGCAACCGGACTCTCTAAATCTCTGGACGCAAAGAGGACCACCGTACTTATAATCTATGAGTGTACTCAATCATTTCTATTTTATTTTTATGAAGGAAGCATTATTTCAATATGTTTTAATTTGAAATTAATTTTGGACCATTTGTTAGTCGAGATATTACATTAAAACCATTCTTAAGAGTGGAATAAGAAGGTTATTATTATTATTATTATTACTATTATTATTATTATAAATAATTTTAAATTTTTATTATTTTATTATTTTGTTTTAATATACGGAGTAGTTTAAGTCGGTTGGTCTTTAAGCGGGAAAGTATCCTCTCCTAATTTCCATCGTTTTCTCCGTCTCTTAAAGCGGGATTATTATATGTTACGTGGCCCGCATGTTCGGATAGTATATACGTTTTTTTAAGTTCTGACAGGTGGGCCTATGTTTCGGTAATCCAGATCATTGGTCTGTTGATTTCCACCGTAGGTGGACAACTTCTCAAAAATATAACAGATAGGACAATCTTAATTTTTCGATACTTGGACCACAAATGGACGGCTAAGAAGAGACCAGCGGTCGCATTCATCTGAAAAAGGTACTAATATTAGTCGTTCTGATCATCGCATCTGGAGTTTCTCCATCCATGCTGGGAGCCAAAAAACCAATGGTCTAGATTACTATCCATGGGCCCCACTTGTTAGAGCTGGAAACTCGTGTATATTGTGTAAACTGTGCAGGGTACGTATGCAGAATTTCTACATTTGGTATAAGGGTTCAGAGGTTGCAATTTGTCGAGATGGACCACCTTTGGTTAGTTGCAACTTGCAACTGGCCCCCGCAGCTTAGCTATGCTGTTGGTGTAATCCAGACCGTCCATTTGGATGTCCCTTCGTCGATGGTACATGGTAAAATAAAAGACCACACTGACTGGGTGATGACTCACCGATCATGGATTTACCATCCACGGTGCGGTCTACCAGATGGATGGGTCGCTGATCATGGGATAGTCAGGCACGGTGGCTTCTCGGGCTTTCAGGCCTGATCTACATGGGTCAACCGGATTTTCAGTTCAGATCAAAAGGATATGGCCCAGAGCTGGGACATTTTCTACCTGAGGGGTGGACCAATAGGGAGAACACGCCTGTTTATGGCCTGGATTGTACCTGATTATGATCAAGGGCCATGATGCCCCCCAAATTCAAATCTGAACAAAAATAAAGGTCAGGATCCTACCATACCCATAAATGGTCCATTGAAAAGCCTAAACTACTGCAGACAACAGCCACGTCGACGGTGATGGTGAAACGCACGGGACTGTAAGTGTTAACCGCGATGGACAAAAGAAAAGGACTTTTGCAAACTCACTGGCACATGTCTGTCAGTTTCATTACTATTTGTTGAGAAATAATCAATGATTCCAAAGAGGCATCAGCTCACTAAGTAGTTACATGCATTTTTAGTTACCTAACAACCCCTTGGTTGGTGGAGGACACGAGGATTAAATCAATGCCATTCATTTTACTTCATATTACAGAACTGCCATCCTCTTTTTCAGGACCACCATGTTTTGAAAATTATATGGATTAATGTGATTTCTGTATAATATGAAAACCGAAAATATCACGATAATCAGAAATAAGGACAGGCTGAAGCACGTCTGAAAAACGCTGTCCTTAGAGTGTTATTTGCCCCTACTCAAGTAAATTGAGTATGCCGATAGGTTACAGGCAAATAACTTCTAGGATACGACGAGCCTGATGTGGGTCTGCGTTTAGCAAACACGAAGGCCCACCAAATGGAACTCTTTTACACACTTTCTGGTAGTATTACAATATAGAGAAAAAATCCCAAAAGAAAGAAAAAGAAAGAGAAAAGTAGCTTTTGACCACTGCACTGGTCAGTTCAATTCTTCAGCTACTGGTTCAGTTGAACCGTCCTAGACCACACCGTTGGTCTGTTATTCAAGCTAAGGTTCAAGCCTTAATATGTTGCTGGAAGCACTAGAGTATATATGTTGAGAGGGGCTGGCTGTCTCAGTTCGTATGGGTTTTGTTGGAGTGAGTTGAGATAGATTGAAAACCCATCCAGGTCCTCCTTTTATAGGCTATGGGTCTAAGGAAATAAATCCCATGACCGTTTTCTAGCTGTTGGAGAAAACTAGCCGTTTTATGACCATTTTCTGACTGTTGTGCATGGGCCATTAAGCTGTTGCATTCTGACTGTTGTGAGATAGCAGCTAGCCGTTTTCTAGCTGTTGGGCTAGCCATGTAGCAGTTACAGCTGGACCCTGTACTAATGGCACAGTTGTTACAGAGTGTGAAGTGCAAAGTGCGCCACTAGCGCCTCTACAGCCACACTGCCTCACATGCCCACGCCCTCGCACTGAGCCCGAGCGCGTGGGTGTTCCAGTGCTATGCACTGGAACACGCAAGGTCCATAGTCCACGGACTAGGTAGGTAAATATTATAATACTCCACTATTATCATTTAAACCACAGATTTTTCTCTTTCCTTTCCCATGTGGGACTATTTCCAAAAAACCCACAAAACGGTGTTTTTTCAAATAAAATAATATATTATATATATTATTATTATTTATTAAAATATATTAAAAATCAATATTTTTTAACACCATGTCTTTAGTGTTTATTCCCTGCCATGGCCCATTTACTGAATGGCTCTGATTTACTGCTATCATGTTGTGAAGGGGAAGTGGATTGCATAGTGACCCAACTTTGTGGGCCCTTTATGGTGTATGTGTTTAAACTACACCGTCCATCTATTTTGCCAGTTCATTAAGGGCATGATCGAACAATAATAATGAGGCAGATCTGAAGCTCTCTAGTGAACTATATTAGGTTGATATTTGTGTTTTACCTTCATCCCGCTCTATAACCTTACGAAGAGGTTGGATGGTAAATAAACATCATGG
This sequence comes from Magnolia changhungtana, assembly GCA_030180095.1. Taxonomy (NCBI): domain Eukaryota; kingdom Viridiplantae; phylum Streptophyta; class Magnoliopsida; order Magnoliales; family Magnoliaceae; genus Magnolia; species Magnolia changhungtana. The sequence continues at coordinate 1,861,614 of JASAUF010000165.1, read as the reverse complement.
GTGTCATTATCCCAACTATTTTGTATGGTGTGGTCCGCATGAGCTTTAGATCTACCTCAATTATGAACATGTTAGATGACAAATAAACATTAATGGACCTTAGTAAAGTTTTAACATGGTGTCACTATCCTTACTACTGTTTCATGTAGCGTGGCTCACTTAAGCTTTGGATCTACCTTAGTTTTAAGCTCGTCTTAAAATGATCTGGCCAAACAGATGAAATAAGCAACAAAACATAAAAACTAAGGTGGGCCTTATGGATTCCCATTCGAGTCACCAGGCAATCCGCGTCCTTGTGAAGGGACCAAATTAGATGTTGCTGAGAACATTAACCTTGTTGGCTGTTTAGGAACATTAACAACTTGGCGCATGGATGAACGTGATGAGGATAACTACTCCAAATCCACGGAGCTTCTCTGGACTCCTCATAGAGACTTTTTGAATCCATGAGGAAAGAAAGTAGAAAATTAGAAATAATTTCTAAGAAATTCAAAATTGATTGATTGATGACTAAAAATGAGTTCACAACCCTTTAAATAGAGGTACCAAGCAATGAGAAAGAAATCAGAATCAAACTACAACTAAAACTCCTAGAAATTGCGACTTACTATAAATAGTAAACTTACTATTTATAGACGATCGTGATGCCTACTAGTACACAAGGTTTTCGGCCAAAAATAGTAAGTATCCTATTTGGCTTCACTAAACCGTTCTCCTAATTATTCTAAGCTCTTTTCATGTTGGGTGCAACTCCCAAAGCCCGACGGATGAAGAGTTATAACCAAACTAAAACTTACTATTTATAGTAAAAACGAAATTAAAATAAGGAAACGACTGTCAATCCAGGGGTTTTTCGCAATTCCGGGCGTCGCAACCTAGCATAGCAGGGTTGGTTAGCTAAAGTAGCTCGTTCTACTCCAAAATCATATATTTTACGTTAGGTAACTTATTCCGAATTACAAGATACACTTCTGTCGTCGACCGGGCCTTTTCTGATCTATCTTGGCCATGAAATTGTCCGCGACCCGCTCTACATCACAACCTAATAAATCAAATCAATCTTTAGAATATATAATTTAAAACTTTTAAACCATATGTGAATCATAATGTAATTTTGGATTTATTAGGGTTTTTCCCAGTTCTAAATGACAACCATATGTGACATGGAGTAATCTCTGTATAGGGTACATGATATGCCTATGTATCAATCAGGTCCACCCATATGCTAACAACAAGACAGATAGATGATGTGCTATGCATAAAACTCATGAGAAAATCTTATTCATTACTTTAATACCAATTCATATTTGCATATTTGACCAGTAACTATTTTTATTCTTCATCATCACTTCAACGGCCACATATGATCATATGGATAGGATTATCTAATGGTGGTGATTTTTTAAATAATCATGGGCAGACCTAATTTGCACATTATGTTGTCAGTATGGGTCTCATGAAGAGAGGCTTCTACGATATTTTAACCCGTATTGGTCTACTACCCGTAGAGAATGATCCTTTCTTGATTAAACGTTTAGCAGTATCAAAATTAAAAGAGAAATAGAGAAAAAGATACCAATCACAATACATAAATGGAAATAAAAAGAAGAACATAACAAAAGATGCAAATCACACTATATAAATCTACATGGGTCACTTTTGATATGTCTACTAATTCATATCAATCCACTGTACTTAAAAGCAAAAATGAAATATCAATCTACTGTGCTCAAAGGCAAAAACCAAAAAAACTGCTCAACCTACTACACTATTGGCTAGATAACAAGATTATTAGCCCATTCAAGCCTACTCTTATAATTACACTCAGATCCATAGCTTGGTTGACAGACTGAGTGGAGATACCTCGTTTCAACACTTGAGGACTTGGTATCAATCCCTAGGGGTGGCTAACATGGACTGTATGTTCAAAGAAAAAAAGAAAGACTACTCTTGTAATTGACAAAGGAACACATGTAGCCCTGCAGGACATCTGAGCTTTTGTAAAAGGTGGGTCACGCATCATGAAGATGATCATCAAAGAAATTCTTGGCGATCCACTCATTAGGTGGGCTACTTCTTTTGAACGGTTAGATGTTCTACACGAGTTATGTGCTCGTGGGAAAAATGGTAGTGTACCGTGACAGTGGTGTATGCGATCCGAACCAATCATCACAGACTCTAATATGGGTGGGCCCTACCTGGAATTTAAAACTGATCTAACAATTCTAACCATTCGATCAGAGGGCGAAATGAAATAGACGGTGATGGAAAAAAGTCCATCAAAATTATTTTGACCATCTTTTTTCTTCTTCTAAGGATCGTACAGTCCATGAATTAGATGTGCCCGATTGGGGTGAATTTTTGTATATGGTCCATCAAAGGAATGTTCCACATCATGATCGGTTCTGATCTTGTACCTACTTACCATATGGACGAAAAATAAATGCTAAACATGCAGATTTGGTGGATAACCAAACTCAATTATAGAGACCTTCTCTTCCCAAATTCGATGGTCATGCCAATTGATCCAGACCATCCAATCAATGGACCAACTTTTGATGGCCATACAAAAAGAGAGTTCCGTAGACGAAGTTGAATCATTGATTCCTGGCACTTTGAGGCTATTCCCAACCGATTGGACGGTCAAGATAAATGATCATGACAGCTGCTTGAACTGGCAGAGATGGTTTATTTCAGGCACTGGCGGGTAAACGAGTGCGTTTGCCACATTTACTTAATGTGACAACTCATTCATGACACGAATAGCGTACATGCATATAAATCCAAATCATCCTAAACCGCACTACCAAATAATCCTAATCGCTGATTGGACGGTTAGGATCATCCAATAAGCTCATAGTTTTGTTCGAAGTTCAATCCACAGAGCAGCCCACAATGTGAACAGCCGAATACTCCAAAATTGTGACGAACTCACACTGTAATTTTGCGGCCCCTGCCACAATCCAGACTGACCAGGTGACAGAAAATCCTAACCGTCCAATCAGTGGCCATTAATGGCACATAGACGGCCACGACTGAGTAGATGACAGATGGGCAATTTTGTTGATATCCGCCGAACCAGAACGTCCAGAACCACTCCCCCATCTCAGTCCATGCCACTGTACAGAAAGTAACGTCCGTTCCTTTTCTTCCCGAAAATTTCCCACTGTTATTTTCTGTGGGCCCTTACGTATGCCCCAGAAATAACCACCCTTCAATCCTTCTATATATACACGAAGCTTCCCTCTCCATTTCCTCACCTCTCTCACTCTCTCTCTCTCTAGAAAACCACCCACCCATCTTCCCAAAACCGGTTTTCCACACACCCATCTGCCCAAATCCGGTTTTCCATAATAAATTCCCGGTTTTTACGTTTCTAAAACCGCCCACATTGCACTTTCTCAAGACTATACACCATTCCTCCGTATATATTCGTTATCTCCAAATGGCGAAAGGTGGGAAGCTTGCTAAGCTGAAATGCATGATCAAGAAATGGCAGTCGGCCAGCAAGCTTGGCCGTACGAACAGTAGCATCTCTGCCAACGACGACTACGACGGGTCGTGGCGGGCCGCGCCGGAGGGCCAGGTTGACGGGCTCCAGGCGGTCTATGTCGGAAAGTCTCGGAGACGGTACCTCATCAGCTCCCACCTTGTCGACCACCCACTCTTCCGGGAGCTCGCTGACAGGTCATCACCAGGTGGGCCCGACGACGCCATGATCGTTGGCTGTGAGGTTGTGCTCTTTGAACACCTGCTCTGGATGCTGGAGAATGCCGATCCGCAGCCGGAGTCGCTTGATGAGCTCGTCGAGTTCTATGCATGCTGAGGTTGTCCGGTGACCGGAGGAATATCGGCGGGGGTGGCCTTTGTGTATTGATTTATGATGCAGGGATAGAGTTGTAAATTTTGGAAATAATTTACGTTATGAGAGGTAGATTAGAAATATAGGAAGAGAAAAGAGAAGAGAAAGTCCCTTTTGGACGGTGAGGATTAACCCATTTGATATGCTAATCTTAAGAGGACCCGATGGGGATTGTTGTTTTCTCTTTTTGTTTTTAATTACTACATTTTCTTTAATTAAAATTTTTTATGGTTATTTATTCCTCCCTCTCTCTCTCTCTCTCTCTCTCTCTCTCATTAGGCTATTGTGATAGTCCCCCACCATTTGAAAATGGTGGTGACTCATGTTTCTGAATTGTGGAACACATGCACTGCCATCCAGACCATCCAAATTGTAGGAAACATTGTTAAATATTGGATCATATATATATATATATATATATATATATATATATATATATATATATATATATATATATCCAAAATCACACTCATTAAGCAATCCTAACCATACAATTAATGGGTGTAAATGAATTGGTAAAAGAAAGATAGTACTGATCTGAATTCCAAGTACAGAATCATAAGGTTAAAATCATCTTCCCTACAAATTTTTTCTTTATTATCCATCTACAATTGGATTAACGGTTTGGACGGTCAGGATCTCGGTATAACAATGTTCTATATGTGATTGAGGAGTCACCACCAGTTTTAAAATGATTATAAAATATTGTAAGAGTCTACCCCCCCCCCCCCCCCCCAAAAAAAAATAATAATAAAAATCCCTCATAGTTACAACTCAACCAAGTTCTCTTGTGAGGTCTTACGAGGGCAAAAATGTCAAATAAAAATAATTCTTATTTGTGGTGCCAATGATTGGGTTGTTAGAGATGCTTAGCACCACAAAGTAGGGCTCTTTTTTTTTTTTTTTTTTTTAAAAAAAAATTTTAATTTTAAAATAAAATAAAATATAAGTTTTTAATTATATCACATTAATCCAAGCAGGTTTTAGATACTGTTTGGGTGTACCTAAATTGTTGTTTGTGAGGCTTCCCAAGCATACTTAAAATGTTGAGAAAAACTATGATAATCTAGCAGTTTGTTTGCGATGGATGATTTGTAGGCACTTGAAAGTTCATACAAGTAATTCAACTTAAAATTTTCAAAATATGGGTCCCATTTATAATGTATTGTGAAAACAAACTGCGGTTATCTGATTATTTGAGTATAGGATTGGTGGATATTTATTGGACGGTTAAATGAAAATATCCAATGGCCCTGTTTCAAAAATAAGTGCCCAAGAATAAGAGTTTGGGCTGTTAGTGTTTACCCTTTAAAGTTGGGCCCACACACGACACCTGCGTGCAGACGGTGGATCTTCCAAATGAGTTTTTTTTTTTTTTTTTTTTTTTGAGAGGGACTAATAAGGCTATGGTCATACATATGTACATAGAATCTAAGTGTACTTAATTCCTTTTCATGTGGGGAATTAGAAGTACTGTTGGACTACCTTTCTTACGAGGGTGTAGAGATGTTATTAAAATGGAGTTCATGTAATCATTCGAATTAATGGGTATTCATGCATTCATAAGCAAAAGGACTCTATTTAGAGACATAATTGTGCCATTTGTAACTGGTACGGAGTCGCCGAATGTTCTTCCTTTTTCTTACTCTATTCGAATGAAAAAAATATCTCACCAGTGGGAGTTGAGAACCAAGCGTCCTTTTATAAGGTATTATGTCGGTGGTGATGTTATTAAAAAATGCATTGGATATACCGAAAAATAAAAATAAAATTCAATTATTTCATTTCACTAGGCTGAATCACGTAGAAATATAAGTTGTCCTTAAAGGGTGATTCGCCCCCTTATCAATTGTTAATGGGTTACAGACAAATTGCTTCCAGAATAAGACAAGCCTGTCTAGATCCGGCGTGCAACAATTATGATGGGTCCACTTAGGAACAATTCAATACAGCAGATCGTCTGGTAGAATCAAACAGTAGATGTGTTTTAACAATATTCTAAAATGAGATACTATTTGGAGAATTTGATGGAAAGTGCAAAGTGCGCCAACTAGTGCCATTATAGCCACACTACCGACACCCTCGCCCTCGCCCACACCCATGCCCGAGTGTGTGCGTGCACGTGCGTACGTGCGTGTGTTAAGACCATTGATATAAACCCCAAATCTCCAAAGTTCCAAGTAAGAATACTACACACACATCCACATATAAACTCCAAATCTTCTCCTACCATTTTCGATGTGGAACGAAAACACACACCGCACTTTTCCGTTTGAAATTCCTGAAATCGTTTTGGCGGCAAAATTTCAAAATATTTGAAATTTTGAATTATTTTTTCAAAAAACCACAAATTTCAATAGGTGAGTCCTATCCTTTAATGGACTTGCCGCATATTTCTCGAATGAGGAAGAGATAAGCCATAGCGTCTTCAATAAATGCGAGTTTGATAACCTTGGGTCCCCATGAGAATTGTACTTGCCACCATTTCATTGAGCCTTACATAGTGCCACTTTGAATGAACCAAATTGTCAATTCCATTGCATATATTAATGATGCTATGTATAGCTCATGATTCTTACATTCTTCCACTTGAATCACTCACGTCATTTAAATATATGTGATGTAGAGCGGGTCGCGGACAATTACATGGCAAAGATGGATCAGAAAAGGCCCGGTCGGCGAAAGAAGTGATCTGGACCATTAGACCTTAAATCAGGCGTATCTCACAATCCGGGATGAGTTAATGCCGACTTAAAAATATATGATTTTGGGTAGAACGAGCTACTTTAGCCAACCAACCCAGCTACGTCGGGTTGCGACGCTCAGGAATTGCGAAAACCCTGATTTGATGGTCGTTTCCCTGCTTTCAATTTCGTTTTACTATAAATAGTAAGTTTTAGTTTGTTTATAACTCTTCATCCGTCGGGCTTTAGGAGTTGCGTCCCAACGTGAAAAGAGCTTAGAATAATTAGGGAACGGTTTGGTAAAGCCAAATAGGACACTTACTATTTTTGGCCGAAAACCTTGCGCACTAGTAGACATCACGATGCCATAAATAGTAAGTTTACTATTTATAGTAAGTCGCGAATTCTAGGAGTTTTAGTTGTAGTTTGATTCGATTTCTTTTCCATTGCTTAGTACCCTTATTTAAAGGGTTGTGAACTCATTTTTATGAATTCATTAATCTATTTCGAATTTATTTAGAATTTATTTCTATTTTCTGCTCTCTTTTCTCGTGGATTCGAGAAAGTCTCTGTGAGGAGTCCGGAGAAGTTCCGTGGATTCAGAATAATTATCCTCTTGAGGAAGACGGTGCTCGACCTCACGTCCTCCCCTGCGTCACTTTGGTATCAAAGCGAGGTTTCTCCTGGGTCGATGGCTTCTAACGACGGGTTGCCTGGGCAACAATCCCATAGGCGGTGCTCCAGAAATTTACCTTTAAAATGGCAACAACTTTCCAAGCAAATACAAAGAAGAGAATCGGCAAGCCATGCAAGGGCTGCAGGCTTCCATGGACCGCATAGCGAATCTCTTGGCAGAAACCCTAGGGCAACTCCGTGTTCCTGGTGGTAATCCTCCACCACCAATTGCTGAGACTCGTAATCGGCCTGATCGCAGGATAGTACCGACAGTGCATTCAAGGGTCATGCCTGAGGACGGGGGCTCCAGTGAAGAGGAGATCGATGACGTGATCTTCCAACACCCCAGGCAAGGCGGCGATCGGGTAGATCGAATGGATCGAGACTTCAAGATACGGGTTGATATTCCTAACTTCAATGGCCAGCTACACATTGAGGATTTTCTCGATTGGCTTTCTGAAGTTGAGCGATTTTTTGACTATATGGACATTCCTGAAACAAAGAAGGTCAAGCTTGTGGCCTACAAGTTGAAAGGAGGAGCATCAGCTTGGTGGGAACAACTACAACTCGCACGAACCAGCAGATGAAAGCACCAATCCGCACATGGGAGCGGATGGAAAGCCTACTACGCGCCCGATTCCTCCCTAGCGATTACGATCAGGTATTATTCCAACAATACCAAAATTGTCGACAGGGTAGTCGGTCGGTGAGAGAGTACGCAGAAGAATTTTACCGCCTGGCGGCGCGTAACGATTTGGTCGAGACTAAACCGCAGCAAGTCGCCCGATTCAACGGTGGATTACGTATAGCGATTCAAGATCGGGTCCAGATGCAATCCGTCTGGACGATGAATGATGCGATCAAGTTGGCTACTCGGGCAGAAGCGCAACTTGAACGTCCTAACACACGGACCTATCCTATCGCGCGGATTATCGGCGGTCCCACCTCGGGAGCTCCACAACCTAAGGAAGGAGCCCGTAGGAGCACGCACTCAACCTCTTACGTCTGAGAACCGAGATCAGGGAAGCGGGCAAGCTAGACCCCAAAGGGGCGTCTCCACTCATGCGCCGGTCCAAGTAAATTCGAACCCTTATGCTCGGCCAAGGCCCGATACCTCGCTCGGCCGTGGCCAACCCGGCCACCTCAAATACTTGTCCCCAGCGAAAAGTGACAAACCTCGCCATTAATGATGGTAGTGCTGATAACGCTTATGAAGATCCAGATGTTGAAGAACAGGAGCATATCGCCGAGGACGAGGTAGATGATTCAAATTGGGTTCAGCAAGATCAAGGCGAGTCGCTCGTCGTGAGACGACTATTATATACGCCAAGAAAATAAGTGCATCCACAACTGCATAACATCTTCCGCACTAGGTGTACGGTAAATCGAAAGGTTTGTGACATGATCATCGACAGTGGAAGCAGTGAGAACATCGTCTCCAGGGGTATGGTGAAAAAATTGCAATTGAAAACAGAGCGTCATCCCTCTCTATATACAATCGGTTGGATCAAGAAGGTCAGCGAAACAAAGGTAATTGAACAAGTGCACCATATCTTTTTCCAGATGCAAACATTATAAGGATGAAGTAGTATGCGATGTGGTTGACATGGAAGCATGTCACATACTACTCGGTCGACCCTGGCAATCTGACCGTGACGCCACTCATAAGGGGCGAGATAACATATATATCTTCGTCAAGGATGGCTGGAAGACTATATTGGCCCCTATGGATCCAGAGGGACCACCTGAAACTTCTAAAGTGGAGGGTCGTTTTCTCTTAACCATTCAGGACTTTGTGGAAGAATCGAAAGAAACAGACAGGCTTATGCATTAATTGTAAAAGGGGAAGAACTCGAGCCTACCATCATCCCTGAAAGATTAAGGCCCTTGTTACATGAATTCCAAGAAATCTGGCCTGAGGACCTTCCCGATGGGTTACCCCCTATGCGAGATATCCAACACCATATCGACCTTGTCCCTGGGTCCAGTTTACCTAATCGTCCTCATTATCGAATGAGCCCGAATGAGTGCGAGATTCTGCAGGGACAAGTGGAGGAACTGATCCGTAAGGGTCTTATTCGAGAAAGCATGAGCCCATGTCTGTACCAGCTCTGCTAACTCCAAAGAAAGATGGGAGTTGGCGCATGTGTGTCGACAGCCGGGCCATCAACAAGATCACCATAAAATACAGGTTTCCTATACCACGGTTGGATGATATGTTGGATATGCTAGAGAGCGCAAAAATATTCTCTAAATTGGACTTAAGGAGCGGCTACCATCAGATTCGAATACGGCCGGGTGATGAGTGGAAAACAGCCTTCAAGACCAAGGAAGGATTGTACGAATGGATGGTCATGCCTTTCGGTCTTTCTAATGCGCCTAGCACATTCATGAGGTTGATGAACCAAGTTCTGAAACCTTTCATTGGGCGGTTCGTTGTGGTTTATTTTGATGATATTTTGATATACAGTCAAGACGAAACCACCCATATGGAGCACCTCAAGAAGGTCCTTCAAGTGCTCACTGAAAATAAACTGTACCTCAATTTAAAAAAGTGTAGCTTCATGACTGATAGCCTATTATTTCTGGGTTTTGTGGTTACATCCACGGGCATTCGAGTGGATGAGGAAAAGGTGAAGACAATCAGAGAGTGGCCGGTTCCCAAAAATATTCACGAAGTGCGAAGTTTCCATGGACTAGCAACATTCTATCGTCGGTTCGTGAAAAACTTTAGTACCATTGTGTCACCGATCACAGATTGCATGAAGAAAGGGCAGTTTCAGTGGACTGACGAAGCCGACAGGAGCTTTGCCGAAATCAAGTGCGATTATCCACGACCCCTAAGTTCTTGTACTTCCCAACTTCGACAAAGTTGTTTGAAGTCGAATGTGATGCCTCATATGTCGGGATTGGGAGTTTTGTCTCAAGAAGGTAGGCCGGTAGCCTTCTACAGTGAGAAACTTAGTGATGCACGCAAGAAGTGGTCTACATATGAGATCGAGTTATACGCGGTGGTCCAGGCACCTGCGACACTTGCGACATTATTTGATTGAAAGGGAATTCAAACTTTACACGGACCATCAAGCCCTCAAGTTTATTAATAGTCAAGCTAACATTAACCGTGTGTATGCTAGATGGATCTCATTTTTGCAGAATTCACATTCGTGCTAAAGCATTAGTCTGGGCAACAGAACAAAGTAGCCGATGCGCTGAGTCGCCGTGCAGCTTTGTTAGTCACTATGAGCAATGAAGTTGTCGGGTTCGATCGCCTCAAAGACATATATGCCGACGACGATGACTTCAAGGACGCATGGGTTAGATGTCAGGAAGGTCACCCCGGTGACTTACATATACAAGACGGGTTCCTTTTTAAGGGAAATCGACTATGTATCCCAAAGAGTTCGCTAAGGGAACAGATAATCCAAGAGCTACATGGAGGTGGCCTCAGTGGACACCTTGGGCGAGACAAGACGCGAGCTCTTGTGGAAGAACGGTATTACTGGCCGCAATTGGTACGTGATGTGGGAAAGGCAGTCCAACGCTGTTATATTTGTCAGACTTCCAAGGGGCAATCTCATAATACGGGCCTCTACACCCCGTTACCCGTGCCTGACGGCCCTTGGGAGGATTTATCTATGGACTTTGTGCTTGGTCTCCCACGAACACAACGCGGCATGGATTCGGTGTTCGTGGTAGTAGATCGTTTTTCCAAGATGGCGCACTTTATTCCATGCAAGAAGACTCTCGATGCAACACACGTGGCGAATCTATTCTTCAGAGAAATTGTGCGGCTACACGGGGTTCCCAAAACTATTACTTCCGACCGTGACACGAAGTTCATAAGCCACTTTTGGCGGACTTTGTGGACTCGATTCGATACACGCCTTCAGTTCAGCAGCGCGTACCACCCACAGACTGACGGTCAAACTGAGGTTGTGAATCGCACATTGGGAAACCTCCTTCGATGTATTTCAGGAGAAAAACCGAAGCAGTGGGATTTGGCCTTGTCTCAAGCGAGTTTGCATTCAACAACATGGTGAACCGCTCGACAGAAAATCCCCTGCCTCAGTGTTATTTACGGACGAGTACCTCGCCATACACTAGACTTGGTCCCTCTTCCCAAGCTCCTCAGGCATGAGCATTGCAGCGGAACATATGGCGGACAAAATCATGGGCATTCATGCGGAGGTACAGAACAAGCTACATGCCTCAAACGAAAAGTACAAGGAGCAAGCGGACAAGCATCGGCGACAAAAAGTGTTCGAGGTGGGCGACCAAGTAATGGTCCATTTGCGCAAAGAAAGATTTCCGACCGGAACGTACAACAAGTTGAAGAATAAAAAGATTGGACCGGTACCAATCATCCGAAAGATTAATGACAACGCTTATGTTGTTGATCTTCCAGATGATATGGCGATCTCACGAACTTTCAATGTCGCGGACCTGACTGAGTATCATGAGCCAGCGCATAATGATAACTCGAGGACGAGTTCTTTTGAAGTGGAGGAGACTGATGTAGAGTGGGTCGCGGACAATTACATGGCAAAGATGGATCAGAAAAGGCCCGGTCGGCGAAAAGAAGTGATCTGACCATTAGACCTTAAATCAGGCGTATCTCACAATCCGGATGAGTTAGCGAAATCGAAAAATATATGATTTTGGGGTGAACGAGCTACTTTAGCCAACCAACCCAGCTACGCGGGTTGCGACGCTTTGAATTATGAGAAACCCCTGATTTGATGGTCGTTTCCCTGTTTCAATTCGTTTTTACTATAAATAGTAAGTTTTAGTTTGTTTATAACTCTTCATCCGTCGGGCTTTAGGAGTTGCGTCCAACGTGAAAAGAGCTTAGAATAATTAGGGGAACGGTTTGGTGAAGCCAAATAGGACACTTACTATTTTTGGCCGAAAACCTTGCACACTAGTAGACATCACGGCCATCTGCCTATAAATAGTAAGTTTACTATTTATAGTAAGTCGCGAATTCTAGGAGTTTTAGTTGTAGTTTGATTCTGATTTCTTTTTCATTGCTTAGTACCCTTATTTAAAGGGTTGTGAACTCGTTTTTATGAATTCATTAATCTATTTCTGAATTTATTTAGAATTTATTTCTATTTTCTGCTCTCTTTTCTCGTGGATTCGAGAAAGTCTCTGTGAGGAGTCCAGAGAAGTTCCGTGGATTCGGAATAATTATCCTCTTGAGGAAGACGGTGCTCGATCTCACGTCCTCCCCTGCGTCAGTTTAGGTTAGGAAGGGTACCGACATCCAACCATGCCTAGGAGACGATGGTGAACAACAGGGCTTCCTAACGTCATAAACATAAAAGAGAAAGAACATGCTCAAAGCCATTGCAGACCCATTGTAATTTCAGTCACAACAGACCATTAAAGACTGAAAGCATTCCCTTAAAAAAATTAAATCAAAATCAAATCAGTCTAAACAAAAGGCACAAGCAAAGAGGCCTCCCATCACACTACAAGCTTCACCTCTTAGCCCTAGCTAAGAGGTTTAGCCTGACATGGACGAACTAGATCTCTCCATAATCAGGAAAAACAAATAAATAATAAAGGAAGAGAAAACTTTTTTTTTTCTTTTTAATCTCTCTCTCCCTGGTGCTCCATGCTCTAGCCAAAGATCCTTGCTCCAAGCTCTGATCTCCCCCTTGCTGCCGTCCGTCCTTTCTCTTTTTTCTCTCCTCCTTTTATAGGCAGGGAAATCAGCTCTGGAAGTCTGTAGAAGATGCGGTGATTTACGCATCCACCTACGTGAGTTTTTTTTACGCAGCCAAACACGGCAACTTTCCTCGCTTTCTTTGTGAACTGAAACCGTCCCTTGGGACGTTTTTCAACGGACAATGAGATAGATGGGTTAGATCAACCATCTGATCAACGCCGGTGGCCCATCAAGATCGACCACAGCTCTCTGTTGCGAAACAGAGCACGCGCTGCCTGAGTCATGAAAGTTGGTGGGCCCGTGATTGATGCCGGACAGGGAATCTACTCCGTGCATTAGAATCCTCTCGAAAAACCCTTCAGAACTGTGTTGATTTGGTTCGGATTAGGTGCGGCCCACGACATTTTCTATAGCACCGTTCGTCTTCCGTCTGGGAATAAAATTCACATGATCAGCTGCATGGGATTAGAAAGAAATCATAGCCAGGGTCTTGGCCATCTTCTAGAGAGTATGGACGGTCCGGATTGATCATCTGATCGAAGGTGGTGGCCCATAAGCAAAACCCAAATCGTTCCAGTGAAAACGCTGTTTGCATTTTTGATTTTGAAGAAGACAACGTCGGTCGGTCGTAACGTGAAAGCCGACTTCCACGGCGTTCGGTGCACAATGCCAGGTCGATGTGCAAGTCTTGTACACACGCACTATGTAGAGTGGGTCCCACCTTAATGTGTACGGACAATCCATACCGTTCATCTGGTTTCCCAACAAATTTAATGGGTTGAGACCAAAACTGAAGCATATCCAAAGAGCAGGTGGGCCCAGAATTGGCAATTTATGGGCTGATCTAGCTGTTAGGCCACTTCCATAGAGATCCAAGAGCTGAAATTCGACATGTACGGTTCATTTATGCTCTTCAGCTCATGTATAAAGTTTCGAGCAGAACGGATGGTGGGAACCCTGTGATCTTGCATTCTGGACTAATTTCGGGCCACTTGAGCTTAAGTTTCTTGATTTTCTCGGATCTCTGATGTGTAAATTTCTTGATCTTGGTCCCCTGGAGTCCGTCCCTTGCTCTGGTGACTTTAGAACGTTAAATCCATGATTTAAACTCCCTTTTTCAGTTCATGCTTGCAAATACACTCTGCATCACAAACACGATTAAAGCGGGCCATTAAACGGCATCATATCCGTAAATTCAGGTAATAAATAGGGTCTGATATGCAATATTTGACCCTCAACATAACCCCCAACCAGCATTTTGCTAGTCCCGAGCAAAATATGCAAAAATTAAGTTTGAGAATTACGAGATAATTCTTGTGAAACCGAGTGATATTTTGAGAAACAATCCAGATATGAGAATTCTTAAGATTCATGAATGTTGATTATCGATTTCTCTTGACCTCTCATGCATGGTGAATTTCATAATCAAGTTCAAATATTAATCCATAAACTAGAATAATTTTAAACATTGAGTTCCATGGGTGTATAGTGAAATCTCAGCCTATCATTATTAAGAGATCAAATTGTCGATTTCATGATATCATTAGTAACCAATCAGAAAATTCATAACAACCATTACCTAAACCAGTACTTTGTCGCACAGATCATTCTTTCATTTTCTAGTTTCTTTCTTTCTTTCTTTTTTTCTTTTTTTTTTAGTCAAGATGGGAATCAAATTTTCACTTATAGGGAGCAAACCTATGGTGAAAATAGTCGTCCAGCTCTGTCTAACTGTTAATCATGGAAAATCAAATCCACACCTATAGGGAGCAAACCCATGGTGTAATTTTCTTTTTATACCCTGATGGCCAAATCTTTTAGGCTGGTTTCTTTCATGCTCAGTGATTACCAAGTTAATCATTCAATATCAAACTGAACTCTCAATGTGTAAGTGAGATGTGGTATGTGAAATCATGACTCAATCAATGTTTACAACTTCTAATCATGGATTAACAATTCAAACTTAACTGTGAAATCTACAGATAACTGAATCCAAAAGTCATGAATTACCAACAATACGTATCTTAACATTATAAATCCAAGATGGTCGTCAAAATCACTTCAAATTCACAAGAATTTTCAGAAAAAATTTAAAAATTTTCACAATTTTAGCTCAAGACCAAGAAAACACTGATTAGGTTACCTAATCTCCCACCCCCAACCTAAAATCTACATTGTCCTCAATGTAAAAGATATGAGCATGGAATGCACATGGGACAACGAAAAAAAAATGATGGGAAGATAGTACCTGAATGATGAATCATGAGAGACTTTCCAAGAGATCGCAGCATGGAATCCAGTCAGCACGAGAGAGAGCAACACAAAACTAATAAAAAATCCTATCTATACCACTTTCGCAGGTGCTCTCGATTGCATTTAGCGTATGCAACAAGCCTTTAAACCCCTAGGTTGCCCCTAGTGGACGAGTTGTAGTCTCGTGAGGGTTTGCAGTAATGTTACCCACAAACATTGAACTATCTAGGAAAATGAAATAAATGAAAAAGCTGGGTTGCCTCCCAGGAGCGCTAAGTTTAACGTCTTCAGCCAGACCAAAGCAACTAGTCTAGTCCTATGAAAGCAATAAACCAACCTATACCTCCATCAGACTAGGAGATCAGTCCTGGTAGACAGGATCAGTCAGAGGCATGGACCTGTCCTCTGAATTAAATTTTTCGACAAATGGCTTTAAGCGATGTCTATTTACTTTAAACTCCTTGCCATTGTCAGGATCTCTTATCTCGACGGCCCCATGAGGATATGCAGTAATAACAATGTAAGGGCCGTTCCAACGAGATCGAAGCTTACCCGGAAAGAGATGTAATCGAGAATTATACAAAAGGACTTTCTGGCCTCGCGTGAATGATTTTCGTAGAATATGTTGGTCATGAAACGCCTTCATCCTGTCCTTGTAAATTCTCGAATTCTCGTATGCATCGTTCGGGATTTCTTCAAGTTCATTTAATTGAAGTTTGCGTAGCGAGCCGGCGTTGTTCAGATTGAAATTTAAATTTTTGATTGCCCAGTAGGCTCTATGTTCCAACTCCACAGGTAAGTGACAAGCCTTCCCATAGACGAGTCTAAAGGGAGATATTCCAATAGGAGTTTTAAAAGCAGTACGGTACGCCCATAAGGCATCGGTCAATCGAATTGACCAATCCTTACGGTCAGGGTTAACCGTTTTCTCCAAAATGTGTTTGATCTCCCTATTAGAAATCTCAGCTTGCCCACTTGTCTGTGGGTGGTATGGGGTGCTCACCTTATGAGAGATACCGTATTTCTTCATTAAACTCTCGAATGGCCTATTACAAAAGTGTGAACCCCCATCACTAATGATGGCTCGAGGCGTTCCAAATCGGGAAAGGATGTTTTCTTTTAGGAATTTAATGACCGTGCGATGGTCATTATTCCGACACGGAATTGCTTCGACCCATTTAGTGACATAGTCTACAGCAAGCAAAATATATAAATTTCTAAAAGATTGGGGGAATGGTCCCATGAAATCGATGCCCCAGCAATCAAATGCCTTTATGATAAGAATAGGATTCAAGGGCATCATATTTCGACGGGACAATGCTCCTAATTTCTGACAACGCTCACAAGCTTTACAAAACTCATGAGTGTCCCTGAACATAGTGGGCCAATAGAAGCCACACTGCTTGAATCTTGGCCGTGGTCTTTTTGCAGAAAAGTGACCACCACAGGGCTGTGAGTGACAAAGGAGATGACACTCGATGCTCATCGTCAGCACACATCTCCTCAAGATTTGGTCTGGGCAATATTTAAACAAGTATGGATCATCCCGGAAAGAATTTGCGTACCTCGGTGAAAAATTTCTTCTTATCTTCACTTGATCCCAATGTGACGGTATGGAACCCGTAGCAAGATAATTAGCAATATCAAACCAAGGTGAATGGGAGACTACGAACAGTTGTTCATCCGGAACATGTCATTGATATGGGTCGCCTCAAGGGAATCGAGGTATTAAGGCGAGAAAGGTGATCGGCCACTACGTTCTCTACTCCCTTTTTATCTTTAATTTCCAAATCAAATTCTTGGAGTAGAAGGATCCATCGTATCAGGCGGGGCTTAGAATCATTCTTAGAAAGAAGATACTTCAGTGCCGCATGATCTGTATAGATAATGATCTTGGATCCAATCAGGTAGGACCTAAATTTGTCCAAGGCGAACACTACGGCTAAGAGTTCTTTTTCCGTAGTCGAATAGTTCACTTGGGCAGGATTTAAAGTCCTACTCGCGTAATGGATGACGTAGGGCCTCTTATCTTTTCTCTGGCCTAGAACCGCTCCAAGAGCATAATCAGAGGCGTCGCACATAAGCTCAAAAGGAAGGCTCCAGTCGGGTGGCTGCATGATAGGTGCAGTGGTCAACATGCCTTTAAGCTTGGTGAAAGCTTCCTGGCATTGCTCAGACCACTCGTATGGAACATCCTTTTGAAGAAGATTACATAAAGAACGAGAGAGGAGACTAAAGTCCTTTATGAATCGCCTGTAAAATCTTGCGTGTCCTAAGAAGGATCGCACGTCCCTGATGTTCTTAGGTGGAGGTAGATTAGAGATAAGATCGATTTTTGCCTTATCTACCTCAATTCCCTTGGACGAGATGATATGTCCAAGGACAATCCCCTTATGAACCATGAAATGACACTTCTCCCAATTAAGTACCAAGTTCTTTTCTTCACATCTTCTCAGCACACATTTAAGACTTTCCAAGCACTTGCTGAAAGATGAGCCATAGACAGAGAAATCGTCCATGAAGACCTCTAGATATTGCCCCACCATATCAGAAAAGATACTCAACATACATCGCTGAAAGGTGGCAGGGGCATTACATAGTCCAAATGGCATCCTTCGGTAAGCAAAGGTGCCGTAGGGACATGTAAATGTGGTCTTTTCCTGGTCCTCAGGGGCGATTTCAATCTGATTGTAGCCCGAATACCCGTCAAGGAAACAAGTGTAGGAATGACCGGTAGCCTTTCCAAGATTTGATCGATGAAGGGCGAGGAAAGTGATCCTTCCTTGTGACGGTGTTCAACTTTCATAGTCAATGCACATTCTCCAACCAAAGAGTGACTCTGGTTGGCACGAGTTCATTATTAGCATTGGCTACGATGGTGATTCCTGGACTTCTTGGGAACCACCTCGAGTTGGACTCACCCATTGACTATCAGATATAGGGTATATGATACCTACATCCAATAGTTTAAGAACCTCGGCCTTAACCACTTCCTTCATGTTTGGATTTAGTCTACGTTGTGGTTGCTTGAAGCGCCTTTGCATTTTCCTCAAGATATATGTGGTGAGTACAAATCGAGGGATCGATTCCTTTGAGGTCCGCTATCGTCCATCCAAGGGCTCTTTTATGTTCAACGAGAGTAGATATGAGCATACTCTCCTGTTCTTTCTCCAGTGGGCGAGATCACCACCGAGTATGTCTCATCTTGACCTAAATAGGCATATTTTAAATCGAGGGCAAGGTTTTAGGTCAAGCTTCGGTGCCTTGAGGTTAGACTCAGTAGAGGCACTACATCGGTTTGTGGTAATTCTTCAAATTGTGGCCTCCATAGGTTAACTTCAAGTCTGGGCACGGTGCGATATCAAGCAAGGCACACATCTCCCTAATCATATCATCATCAAATTCATGGGAGTGGGCCAAGCACGTCTCTAGAGGATCAGAGGATAAGGTAAGGGGTGTCCTATCTTCCACGAAAGTATCGATCATGTTAATGTCGTGGACATCGTCATCATCCTCTCGCGTTCTTGCCGTTATTGAAAAAGATGTTCGACTCCAATGTCAAATTTCCAAAAGATATAGTCATGACACCATTCCCGCAATTGATGATTGCATTTGACGTGGCAAGGAATGGGCGACCAAGAATGACTAAATCTGAGTGCTCATGTTGTTGATGGGTTCGGTGTCCAGATGATAAAATCTACGAGGTAGTAAAATCTATCGACTTGGACTAACACATCCTCAATAATCCCTCTTGGTACACGAACGAGTTCGATCGCAAGTTGTAGTGTGGTTAGGGTGGGTTTTAACTCACCCAATCCTAACTTGTTTGTATACCGAGTAGGGGATCGATTGACGCTTCGCTCCCAAGTCAAAAGTGCGTGATCAATTCGATGGTTTCCGATTACACATGATATGGTTGGGCTACTGGGATCCTTGAATTTACTGCGGCACGTCTTGCTTGAGGATGACACTCACTTTCTCGATCAAGAAGATCTTTTTTGAATGTTTTGTAGTCTTTTGGTCGTACATAGGTCTTTCGAAATTTTGCATATGAAGGAATCTGTTTTACGACATCAAGTAGAGGAATATTGACCTTCACTTGTTTCAACACCTCCAAAATATCCCGAGAGTTAGAAAGACGTTTTGGTGCAACCAACCGTTGGGGAACGGAGCAACGGCTTCTCTAGAAGTTCCGGTTCTAAATTTTGTGGGACATCACGAGATCCATCATTATTGTCCTCTTACGGTTCTTGAGGCTTTTCGGCCTAACCTTAGGAAGGGTTTTATCAATGATCTTCCCACTCCTAAGAGTGGTGATGGATTTAGCGTGTCCCATTTGATTTGAAGAGTGGGATCATTTATCTCGTATTGCGGTTTAGGATTGGGGAGCGGTTGCGCAGAAGCATCCCTTTTCTATAACCGTCATACGTGAATCTATTTTCTGCATAAAGTCAAGTCCACGCACCGCCCGAGTCGACTCTTGTATGGGATTTTGAACCGGTTCTTCTTGAGGTTTCCCATTTGGATTTTGATTGAAGAAACTTTGAGGGGTAGCAGTTTGTCCATTCCTCCAACTAAAATTTGGATGATTTCTCCAACCAGGATTGTATGTATTGGAGGTAGATCC
This sequence comes from Magnolia changhungtana, assembly GCA_030180095.1. NCBI lineage: Eukaryota > Viridiplantae > Streptophyta > Magnoliopsida > Magnoliales > Magnoliaceae > Magnolia > Magnolia changhungtana. The sequence continues at coordinate 1,841,839 of JASAUF010000165.1, read as the reverse complement.
ATTGAAAGGTCTTTGATAGTTATTCACAGCATTAGCTTGCTCATTCAACACTCCTCGAAAGGCAGATATAGTAGGACAATTTTCAGTTGTGTGAATGTTGCAATCACAGATGCCGCAAACAATTTCATTAACCTTCTCCTTCTTTCCTTCCATGGCCTCGACTCTTGAGTGAGATTAGTCACTTTAAAATTTACATCGTCCTCTTCTTTCGGAAATATACTCCACCTTTCTCCTTAGATTGAGTTGGCTTAGGCGTGGTGTTTGATTTTGGGTAATGGTCCCATGATTGTGCATTCTCGGCAAGTCTATCGAGGTAATCCCATACCTCATCGACTTCTTTATTCATGAATTCACCATTACACATTGTCTCGACCAGTTGGCGCATGGAAGATGTCAGTCCATCATAGAAGAAATTTGTAATGCGCCACATTTCAAAACCGTGTTGTGGGCATGAACTGACAAGATCCTTGAACGTTTCCCAACATTGGTAGAATGTTTCATCTTCCTTTTGGGCAAAGTTCATGATTGCTTTTCTGAGGGTAATCGTTTTATGGTGTGGGAAAAATTTCTTTATGAATTCCCTCTGCAAATCATTCCATGTGCCAATGGATCTAGGACGCAATGAATGTAACCACGTCTTAGCCTTCTCTTTCAGGAGAAAGGAAAGAGTTTCGACTGATTGTATCCTCGGATACATTGGGAAAGTATAAGGTGGCTATAATCTCATCGAACTCTTTCAAATGTAAGTATGGGCTTTCGATTCAAGCCCATGGAATTTAGGAAGGAGTTGGATAACTCGGCTTGATGTCCATATGTCCCGTGTTTTCGGAAAAATCATGCATGAGGCGTGCTCACCCCCGCCGGTTGTAAATAATCTCGTAAGGTACGAGGCGGGGTGTTTGAAGTACCTCATTCTCATCATGTACTTCCTCATCCATCTGTTGAGGTAGTGCTTGAGGTTGAGTTTCACCATAACCTCAATTAACTCAGGGGAATTCGAGCGGTGTCTAATCCTGCGATGGACAGTCAACCCCTCAACTAACCCTCCTTCAGTCAAGAGACGTCGAGTGTCGTCACGGGCCCACTTGGGCATGAAACACTCACGGCCCTCAATCAAATTCTAAACCTAATCCTAAGAAAGAAAATGAAAATCTAGAAAGAAAGAGAAAGTTGGAAGGAGATTACCAACTTGAAGTCCCTAAGCTAAAGACCTGCAAAACAAAACAAAATAAGTTAGTTTCAAAATAGAAGAAATTTCTAACGCAAATCAAATCTAAGAGTAAAAAAAATCTAGCAAATCAGAAAGAGTTTACCAAATTAGAAGTTCTATCTTAAAAACCTACAGAATAAGAGTTATGTTAGTTCTATGCAGAATAGAAAACAAAATTAAAAATTTAAAATTAGTAAAATCCTAATCTTAAACTAACTCTAAATCCAATTAATTTCAGAAAATCGTAGCCGTGGAGTCCCAACAATGCTTAAAAACTTGTTCACTCCCCAAGTATAGGGTTGTGATGTAGTAATAAACTCGGTAAGACCGAGGTCGAATCCCAAGGGACTGGAACTTGTACGCTTATCTGAAACTAAGTAGAAATAGAACTAGAATGAGATGAAAGCTAAACCAATTGTAATTTGAAGAATAATGATGAAATATTAATCTAAAACTTAGAAAAAAATTAGAGAAGGGAAACTAGGGATTCAGAGGATCCACTTGTAGAGATCAGGAAGATCTTATGCCTGGATTAAAAATTAGAGAAATTAACTGGACTGCCTTTGATTTAATTTTGAAAAGATGAAAGGTATATGAATTAGAATGGATTCCATCACCAAACCATGCCCAGGAGACAAAGCAAACAATAATTAAACTAATTACCAACCAATCAATGTATGAAGGTTAGGAAGGGTACCGACATCCAACCATGCCTAGGAGACGATGGTGAACAACAGGGCTTCCTAACGTCATAAACATAAAAGAGAAAGAACATGCTCAAAGCCATTGCAGACCCATTGTAATTTCAGTCACAACAGACCATTAAAGACGAAAACATTCCCTAAAAAAATTAAATCAAAATCAAATCAGTCTAAACAAAAGGCACAAGCAAAGAGGCCTCCCATCACACTACAAGCTTCACCTCTTAGCCCTAGCTAAGAGGTTTAGCCTGACATGGACGAACTAGATCTCTCCATAATCAGGAAAAACAAATAAATAATAAAGGAAGAGAAAACTTTTTTTTTTCTTTTTAATCTCTCTCTCCCTGGTGCTCCATGCTCTAGCCAAAGATCCTTGCTCCAAGCTCTGATCTCCCCCTTGCTGCCGTCCGTCCTTTCTCTTTTTTCTCTCCTCCTTTTATAGGCAGGGAAATCAGCTCTGGAAGTCTGTAGAAGATGCGGTGATTTACGCATCCACCTACGTGAGTTTTTTTTACGCAGCCAAACACGGCAGGGTTGGTTGGCTAAAGTAGCTCGTTCTACCCCAAAATCATATATTTTTCGTCGGCTAACTCATCCCGGATTGTGAGATACGCCTGATTTAAGGTCTAATGGTCCAGATCACTTCTTTCGCCGACCAGGCCTTTTCTGATCCATCTTTGCCATGTAATTGTCCGCGACCCGCTCTACATCAATATGCAATGGATTTGATGCCATGTGTGGTCCATAATTCTAATATTCTCTCGCGTAGGTAACTCGTAACATTAAGACTTATGAAATAGATTATGTATATATCTACTACATACTTTATGAGCTCAAAAACTTTACAAGATATATATAAATGGGTTATGGACAATAACATGTATAATTCGGTCCATTAAGACCACTTATATATGATAATGACATTTGTCTTTACATTTATCGAAGTGAGACATGCATAATCATGAATATCAGTACTCCCAACAATATGGATCCCAATAGTTTGGGTATGTGATATGAAAATCTAATGCCAAGCATAGCTATGTATGCAAATTTTCAAGTGGTCCTGCCACATCTACCAAGAGATGCCTTATACCTCAATAAAAGCTAACTTATATTATGTGATTTATTGGAGAAGAGTAATGAAATATGATTTTCTCTCAATTTAAAAATAAAAATCTAAATCCCAAGAGCTCTTGTGTACGATTATACACAATTTCTAGAATATAAAATCTAACTCAAGTGGTTGGGCCCTTAATTCATGAGAAAATGACTGCCCAAAGTAGTGAGTCCAATCATAAAATTTTGGGCCTACTAGCCATATGAGGGTGAATAAAGCCATCAGTGAATTGTAACCAAGGGGCTCCCAATGATTGTGCTTACAGTAGATAACAATCACAATTCATATAGATCGCTTGGGTGGAAACCCATTACATTGGATGATTTCAAGAGGTTGAATACAAACTGTGCAATCTCATGTGTAGACTATCATGAATATTACAAGTGCAATACAATACATGATACTAGATACAAATAAAACTAATATGAACCCCTTCATCATCCAAATGAGAACCATTATTACCCCAATCAATGGTCAGTAGCAACATTAATAGGGTACCAAACAACAATTCACAATTGGGCTCGACGTCCAAAATTATGCCCACTTGCATGAAGGCCTAATTACTAGGACCAACTAATAAGAATACCTTTCCCAATCAATTCCAGCCATGGTGAGAGTGTCATTTAACGAAAAAGGGAAAATGGTCATGCCTAATTAAATCAGGCAAACACCGGAGACAGTAGCAACCGATGGAAATAATAACTTTGGCTCATGATCATGAACAACGCTTGTAAAAGATGAATAATGAGAAAGAGAAAGACAGTGGTCACGAATCACATATCTTGGCCACACAAAGTCATGACTTTCGATTATATGAGAAATTGTGCGATTATTATATTCTCGATTATTTGATGTATGTTCCGCTCTGATATCAAATGTAATACTTCAAATCAACAGATCTCCATCTATCATATATATGCAAGAGACTGTAATTAGTGATATGCCCTCAGCATCCACTATCATTACCAGTGATGGAGGTCATTGGAGAAGATAAATTGAGTCACCAGATCTTCCTCATTTTCCTTACCCTATTCCAATAGGAAAATGGCTTAACAGACTGAGTAGATTTGGGGACCGAGCATCCTTATATAATGTGTTAGGTCGGCGACTATCCTAATTATCAATGGAATTGCCACTGAATCCACCAACTCCACACATCACTCTCTCTCGAACAAGAGAGAGATAAGCTTTAGATTCTTTGGTAAAATCAAGTTTAATACTCACCACTCTTTTGTGAGGCTCACAAGATGCCATTTAAAATTATCTGAATCATCCATTTCATTGCCTACATGGATGATGTTATGTATGGCCCATAATTTTAATAGTTTTATGATGATAAAAACTTTATTACATATCTATTGAATAAGATTTAAGTCTCCAACTCTCGTCACACGAAAGATGTTGTAATCCTATTAATAGTGTATGAAGAAGAGAGGAATGGAAAGGAATTACAACTCTATTATCCGTTGATTAAAAAAAGAACCAATCAATTAATGATTTACTGCTTCTCCAAATCATCATGATAAAGAAGTCCACATGTATGCTTTTGTACACCAAATCACATGAGATCTTTTGGCTTAATTAATGGAAAATTTTCAACTAATTAATTTGATTTTATAAACGTGAATTAAGAATAATAGTTTTACAATTTAATTAGTTTAAAATAAAGTAATATATGGCAAATGGATACTTACTCATACCTCAGTGGTAGACTTACAAGAGTTTCAACATAAGGTAATGGGTTCGAGTACCCCTTTTGGTGAAAAACCATTGTGGTGTATGGGGGTGTGTGTGTGTAAGGGAAGCAATTAAGCCTTTAAGGACTAAGGCTTTCTACTAGATAAGAGGATATGAAACAAGCATGAGAAGCAGTCACTCCCATCAAAACATTGTAAGCAGGCATGGTAGACACTCTTAAAGCAATAGTATAGAAAGTGGCCGAAGGCAAAGACATCTTTTTTTTTTTTTTGGGTACATTTATAATTTACAGGATTGACATTTTATGTTCAATATCCATATCTCAAAAAGTAAAAAAGACCCAATACAATAACCATGAATGGTAGAAATTGAATCCTTTACATAGAGGGGAGGGTTGGATGTAGCCAAAGTGGCTCAATGCAATGGATTATGAAGATAAAGAAACCTATTGAATTTTTCTTGTTGATTACTTGTTAATTGGCCATCATTCCTTGTTGATTACTCTTTTTTTTTTAAAAATAAAAATAAAAAATAAAAATAAAGATGAAGAAACCTATTGAATTTTCTATATTTTTATAGGGGGTTAAGCCCTGACCCTGCTCTAAAAGCAAAGCAAAGCGAAAAAAGGAGAACAAAAAGACCAGATGCTCAATCAGTGCACAAGGATAACTTGTGGCTGCCATCAAGAGTCATGTGTAACTCTCCTTATACGTTTGATGTTTGCGCCTCGCTCGACACATTTTAGGTGGTTTTAGATGGCAAGGCTTCTATGTGGGAGCCTTTTCATTTTCCATGATCATTTTCCAATTTTGAAAAGTTTAATTACACGAGTAATTTTGGCCCTCTTCTTTGTTAGCCACACAAAAATCATAATAATTTTCCTTTCAAAAACTAAAATATGTTTTGAACATGTAAATTTAAAAGAAAAATACTTTAAGATGTATTTGAATGCCCATTTACCACAATAAAGGCACATAAAATGATAATGATTACGAATATCAAATCTTATCTCTTCTAAGCCGTAGTATTTTGACCAACTTTTCACATGTTTGGATATAAATGATATAATCATAATGATTGCACTTTTATATGACTGAAATGTCACATCGATAGAGAAAATACCGTGATTTTTCAATTTGGATAGGAGATTTCAATAAAATACAATGTAAAATTTGTAATGATTGCCCATTCCTTCATCGATCTCATTTTTCATTTTTAATTGACTATCATATTACATGCTAATTTTCGTATTTAAATAAACATTGTAAATTTATAATGATAGCCTTTTCATATTCTTTTATTTTTATCATGGTAAATGACAATCCAAACAAGCCCTTAATACTCTACTAAGTTCAATGGATGATAGCATAAATGATTAAAAGTTACTGAAACTGCATATGTGGCATAAAAGCAATTCAAAGTGACAGAAATTACTCTAACTTGGCCATCTACATTTAAATTGCTTGACATTAATATGATGGTTAAAAATGAAAAATATATCAAGCCTTATTGCCTAAACAAAAAAAAAAAAAAAAAAAACAAAACAAATTATGCCCATGAATTAAGTAATAAAATTGCTCAACTAATCTTATTTTTAGACTATGACTTGGCATTACAACAATGTTATTGACATTCGATATTCGATTTCTGTCACATGACAAGTGCATGCGTGCCAGAATTGAATTTGCAACACAATTCAAACCGAACAACTATGACCCCAAGCGCTAAGATAGGCAGATACATAGTATATGACTAAGATCGAATGAGATCAGTCTCCTATTCAGCCACTTGCTCAGTATGTAAATAGGATCCGACGATATTCAAAAGTTATGGTTCGTCCTCTGATGATGGGTTACACCTCTGCCTTCCGTATCAAAGGACTTTTCAATACAGATAAAATATCGAGAAAGGAAATCTTATAATTGGTCATGGAGAGCAGCAATAAAAACCTTCCCATATAGAAAACTGAATCTAACATATGAGCGTAGATCTAAATTATAGCTAAGATTACCAACTACTTGATTAATGCTACATATAACACTATGGAATGTAAACAACAATGAGAAGTAAATGATTACACTAAGAAATGTAATTGACTGGCAGAAATAGTGAAGTGATTACAATATAAATAACGAGTAATTGAAAGATATATTGAGTTTGATTGAGTTTGTATGAGACAATCTTTCTATTGAATTCCTCTACAATTTATAACCTTAACCCGGCCATCTAGATGCTTCCCACGTTCTGACAGTCGTTGTAACCATTTCATCACTACATGACCTTCTGGATACTTCCCATGTTCTAATAACTGTTGTAACTGTTTCAACAGTACATGGCCTTCTAGAGACTTTCTTCTAAACTTGCACCTATCCTAGTAACTGCTCCAGACCTTGTTCCTGATTCGGTTGCATTTCACTCGGTCGACCTCCTGAATGATTATCGGTTGCTTAATTGACCTCCTGGATAGCATTGGCCACTTGATCAGTCTTTTAGATGACTATGGACAACTTGATCGACCTCTTGGAAGACTATCAACAATTTGATCGACTTCCTGGATGATTATCAGTTGCTTGGTTTGTCTCTTGGATGATTATCGACCACTTGGTCTGCTTTTGAATTCCTCTCAGCTGCTCACTGTCTTGTTATTTTATCAGTTGTGATTCCATAAAAAGAACTCCAAGCATCCTTGAAGATCTTTAGCATGCAATATTTTTCACTTGTTATAACACATGTCATTTCCAATTGAATTTCCATAATTTAGTAAGTTTAATTAGGAATACGGTACAACAAGTGTATTCTACAATTTAGTAAGTTTAATTAGAGTTAATATATGCCACATGTATCATCCGTAAGTGCGTGTGTATCAAATACCCTGCTCAACTAAAATATCATAGAAGTTGCCAATTTTAAAATACATATCGCATTCTGATATGTAGTAGCTTAAATTCATTTGATCCCACATTTCTATCGGTTTGAATCCAACCGCACCCATTCTTAGTCTAGCCTTAAAGGCCCACATTAATTTATCTAAAAATGTAGGAACTTCTCTTGATGTTTGATCTTTTACTCTCTTTTTTCTTAACATTTTTGCTATCTATGTATGTTGTTTGGTTGCATTTGGTTTAAATTTATAATTTTTGGTAACTAATCATATGCATTGAATTGAGTTGATGTAATTCCTTCGTAGTCTTATGTGATTTGGTTTGCTTCTCCATGTTGATCAGATTGAAATTGACAAAATTCAGACCATTTAAATTGTTGTAATTTATGGCTATTAATTTCTTCTTTATCCATGATTCAATGTTTAGTTACCAGAATTAGGAGATCGGTGAAAGCATTTCGTGAATTGAAAGAATTGATCGAGATAACAAAAGTAACAAATTGAGGATATATATGAATTTAAATAGGATGAGGTATTTTTGTTAGGTCTCACATGCAACTACTTATAGTCAAGAATGGTAGACTTTGAGGAGTTTCAACATGAGGTCTTGGGTTCGATACCAATAGGTGGTGAAATTCCACTACGCCGTGCGTGGGTGCATGTGTAAATAAAAAAAAAAAAAGTTTTGCATGTGGGGTCAACTATTTACACATGCTATGGCATGTCCACGTGAACCAGTGAGATGTCACCACATGTCGATACTACGTATGAATAATGGAAGAAATCCTATTCGTGTCTCAAGAATATTTTTTGCCCCCTATGACCATCACCCTTCCAAATCTATATAAGGAGCATTCAATAAAGAGCTAATGGGCCTTACCAAACATAATCTCTGTACATAGTGAAATGATGCTTATCTTAGTTTTAGTTTTTACTTCCTCCACTTTTGTCCAACGTCATTGCAGAACGTCCGAACTTTAGGATAGCATAGATTGTTATTGTCCAGCGCCATCGTTGCTGTAAGCCTAAGAGTATAGTATAAATATCGACAATCTACTGTCGTCGAATTCTCAATCAATCAAAGGCTTATTTCGAAGATTATACCCCAGTCACATCAATCCTACTAACCATCTACATCGATTGTTTGTTCATACAAATGATCACAAATATTTATCTTTTGTTTATTTCGCTACTTATTTTATTTCCTCATTAATTGTATTAAATTTTAATTATAAATCAATAAAATCAGATATGTCACCTTTACTTTTTAAAATTTTCACATCCATTACTATATTATCGAGGAACCTAAGTCATGTGATCACCATTGAGAGAAAAGTAATTAGCTCAAGACAAAAGGAATCCATTTAGAAGTATTAACCCTCATCTTTTAAATTGTCTAATCGCTGCAACATTGGTGCTTGGACAGTCAGGTTAACTTTCACAAGACTGATCTTATGATTGATTTGATCCTTGGCTTCGCAAGCATTCAATCAAAATCAAATTGTATGCGACTCTGGCACGTCTGCGCTATCCTAATTGCATAAGTTTGACTGAATATGGGCTCATGTTTGATTGAACAACGACACCCACCATGGTGTGTCATATGACATCCAACCCCACCGGTATGGTCACCCCATCATAAAAGTTGGACGTCTCAAAAATCAGGCTGACCCAATGATCAGTGGACCCCACACACAGCTGGTTTCACGATTTTCTCATCTGCAGCTAGTTGTGTACAGGATGTTTATGCACCAACGGACCACTACTTGCATATATGGTTTAGTCCACGTTTGGAAGTACCCTCAAATCATGTGTCCAAATCAAACGTCTGAGGCCATTTGCACAGTTATTTCAAGACACCCAAACACAAGGTCAGAGAATGTTTGGATGCTCAATTGAGCTGAATTGCAGTTTAAAACGCAATGGCATCCAAACACTAAACTTCAGTGCATTTCAAATGAACTGTCCTTGCTAACTCCTATTGTTGGGATGCTGTGACCTCTAACGAGTACTATTTTTAACATGTGGCCCATCTATGATGGGATCTTGTTGATGGACGGTCCATATAATCAGGATGTGGGGCTGAAGGACAGGAGCAGCTTGGACCATTCTATTTGCATTTTGCACAAGTGGGGTCATCTATGGTGGGATCTTCTTTATGAACGGTTAAGAACAGATTAGTAAATGGACACAAAAGAAAAAAATAAATAAAAATCATTAATAAAATGTTAGGATCATCCTATCCATCAATGTATTGGCTAACTTGTGATATATATACTTCAATTTTAAGATTATTAAGTAAAATTAGATGGAACACGCGTACAACGGCTGAAAGCATGTGCAGGGCCCGTCGTACGCGAGCGCATGAAATACACCTGTACTCGTCATCAGACTATAAAACGACAAGCTTCTTTTTGTTGGCATTCAACAAACTTACCGTCAGAAAGACAAAAACACCCACGTCTCTCTGTGGTGGCGACAACAACCGCTGTAAACGGCAGATTTCAATGCGAGCACAGGGGTATTATTGTCTTTTCATATGGAGTGAAGCTACTTCACCCTAGATTTGCTCGAATACAATGCGATGCATTTGAATACGATACATCGGGACCTTAGCCTTTGAATCTTGGTCATGTTCCAATGATCCAAACCGTTTATATGACAAGGATTAATTTTTATATTGGAAATATAACATATAAAATCTCTCAATTCGACTATTTCAATCATTTCTTAACTTGGCTCTTTTGCTCTGAAAATAAACGGTCACTATAACGTTTGCATGATCGATGGTTTAAAATATTCAATTTAATAAATCTTTCGAGAATCCTCCATCTATGTGGATTCCTGTAAAATAAACGGTTTATATCAAATTCAAAGAGTCCCAAATCCAACGTCTAGAATCCCGTCGTATGTAATTACGATACGTCGCGATGTATTTGTGTAAACTTCCACCCTCAAAGCAGCAATGCGAGAGTTGCCGTCCGAAAAATGCTCGCTCGGACATTCCCAGGTGGGCATGTACATGGAAAATCAGAGCCATTGATTTAGTGGGTCCCACCTTGTATGATAAAAAATATCTGAATCAGATTGGTCCACGACTACACAAAGTACGATGAATGGGAACGCTATAAAATAATGTACAACTAGCTGTATGTTACTGGCTTAAGTAACAACCTACCACACGTGCCAATGTGACAGTACGACCGAAGCATGTAGAAAGATGGACCGTTCATTAAGTAGGTGCAGAAATCAGGACGGTCCAATCATCAGGCGAGCCACATGTGGACAGTGAATCAGATATGGTGAGCAGGTCTGATTCAAACCGTCCATCCTTTCCTTATAGGTTGGTCCCTCCTTTTGAACGGATCAGCTTGATTCCTTAGCCTAATGATATTCATGGTGGGACCCATTTTTAGCACAGATCGGATGCTGTGGACACTAGACAAGATAGGATAACCTACAAGCGGTTGTAGAATGCTCACTGGTCATTACTCGTATAAGATTACCAACGGTCCAGAGAAGATAGAAAAGTGGGACCCACCTGATGATCGGTCCCGATTGCAATGCATATGCCACGTCACTACAATATCATTTGCAGGGAGAGTCTACGAGTGGCCATATCACCTTTTCAGACCGCCCATGTGAAGGTGGGCCAATAAATCGGACTGCTGGCGATAAATCAGGTCGCCCACAGGATCCTGCTATTTAATGAGATTTTTGTCTGGAAATAAATAAATAAATAAAGGGAATATATATGATTTTTATAGAAAGCATAGAGACAAAGGAATTAAATGAAAATGAGGGAGCAGAGGAAAAAATGTTTTGTAGGTGTTTTTGGTTGGGCCCACACGCTTGCATGCTATGGGGGCCTAGAAGGTGACATGCGACATTGATAGAATCAGGCCCACTAGTTGTACGGTGAGAGTCTTGCCAGCTGTTACTGTACGGTGTGGATTAATTTGTTGGTGCCACTGAAGAGTCTGGTTGGATGTTTTAAAACTTGGACCGGACCGACTCGTTTTTGTAGCGGTTGAATCTAACCGTTGGTTCAACTGGGTCAGACTCGCTTTCACCTGTTTCGGTTTAAAAATTGGTTTTGGTGCATCGTATCATTCACCATTGATATGGGTTATATATATATATATATATATATATATATGTGTGTGTGTGTGTGTGTGTGTGTGTGTCTGTTTTGAAGGACACGACCTTATTGTTTATGGATGATACCTATATGCATGTGGTTCGTTCAAGTTGCTGAGTCAAATACGACTTGTGTGACTTAGTCGATTCCAATACGGTTCAACACCTGCAACATCCAAAATACGGGTGACTCGGCCAAGTTGTCACTTGACTCATCACCAAGTGAGTCAGTCTGAGTTAGTAGTAGAGCTGGGCGTCGGATCGGATTGGATTTAACTCGATTTGGTCCGAAATCTACATGGGCTGACCCGAACTCAATCCGATCTGGGATAGAGTTCGGGACATTTGACTCAAACTAATCTGATGCATGGTTGGCTTGACCCGAACCAAGTTCAACTCGGTCAGGGAAACCGAGTCGGATCAAGTTAGGTACAATTCATATCGAATTTTTTAATGATGAAAATCATTATTCTCGTTGCTATTTTCGGTGTGGTCCATTTGAGCTTAAGATATGATTTTTTTTTTTTCAAATACTCTAAAATGATCACAAAAAATGGATAAACGGTATGGATATAATAAATACATCATTGTGGGGCCCATGTAATTTTGATCTCATTTGAGCCGTTCGTACAACTCGAAGCTTGAGGTGCTTTCTGCTCGTCTTTGCACGACACGTGTCTATACAGCTGTGTTGACATGTTGTACGAAAGTGCAGCTATGTAATTGACGTGCTGTGCAGAAAGCGCAGCTGTGTAGTTGACGTGCATTGATGTATTGATGTCAACAAGTTGGGGTATGTGTTATATCCAAACTGTCCATCCATTTGGCAAGCTCGTCTTAAGGGTTGAGATGAAAAATAAGACAGATCTAACTATCAAGTGGACCACACTGAAAAAAGAAGTGGGGGATTGAACATCTACCATTGAAACCCTTTTTGGGCTCACAGAAGTTTTGGATCAATTTGAAATTTGTTTTTCCTCTTAATTCAGGTCTTTGTGACCTTATGAATAGATTGGATGGAAAATAAACATTATGGTGGGCCCTACGAATTGTTTAATGGTAAAAATCATTATCTCTACTGCTATTTGTGGTGTGGTCCAAATGATTTTTTGGATATGATTCATTTTTTGGATAATGCTTTATAATGATCTCTAAAAATATATGAGCGGTGTAGATATAATAAATACATCACCGTGGGGCCTATATAACTTTGATCTCCTTTGAACCCGTACAACTCGGAGCTCGAGGAGCGTCAGTACTCGTCTTCCGTCTTCGCACGACACGGACCTACAATAGCTATATAGTTGGGCTCTTTTATCGTATTGAGTAAACTCTGTTGGGGTCCACCGTGAATGTATATGGTTTATCCACGCTATCCATTCGTTTTTCCAGATCATTTTAGTGGTTGAACCCAAAATTGATGCATATCCAAAGCTCAAGTGGACCATACCACAGGAAAAAGTAGAAGTATTGATAAGAATCACTCTAGATCGGGTCGTATCGGTCCGGATTGACCACGACCCGATTTTGATCCGAAAAACTGTCGGATCTGAATGACCCTACTCAATCCGCACCAATCCAGGCCGTCGGTTCGGTTTGGAACGAGTCGGATTGGGTCAGACATGCCCAGCTCTAGTTGGTAGACTTAAAAATCATTTTCCATAAAAAAAATCTATTTCTTTTATATGTGTGTGTGTGTGTGTGTGTGTGTGTGTATTGTTGGAAAAGTAACAATTTATAATATAGAGGATAGAGGAAAAAGATAATCAGACAAATGAATTTATCGGGTTCAAGGCTTGACTTGAATAGTCAATTTCTCAAGACAGATTTGTTGTCCTTTTTCTGGTAGTTCCAGCAAGTACGAACGAATGAAATTTGCAAATTGTCTTCGGAATACAATGAACTCTCAATTCGAATTTCAACATGAAAATTTGTACATTTAAGTGCTGAACAAATCTCTTATTTCAACATCGATATGCCTTAAAAAAAAAAGGTTCTGAATAGATACAATAACAGATTAGATTCGAGAGAACTTCATAATGGATGATATATTTGAAAATGGAGAGAATGTAATAATGTTTTTTGATTATCGTATCCAGGATTTATAGCAATTGAATGGTCATGGAATTCTTCCTGAAGAGATACTAATGTGCCTCTTCAAGACATCCACACTCATTCGTAGCAAACAGCATTCTTCCATGAAAGGACATGATCCTTTGTCTTATAGAAGTTATTTCTTTTCCTTTTAAACAGAAAATGTCATCCAACAATATAATATTATTTTCACATGAGCGACACGTTGCATGGGTGTCACATGTACAATCATGTCATACTTACTTTCAATTAACACAGATGTAATTAATAAAACTTCAGGGTAGACCGTAGTTTAATTTTAGTTGCACCATGACGTAAAAAATTTGAACCTTGTGCTAAAAAGACTAAGACTTTTTTCACTCCTTACAATGATGCGCATCATGGCCCAAGCAGCCCTACAACCCACGCCACGTGCCCGTGCGCGGACAGTGCTTCGCATCGTCCTTGAGGAGATATGAACCCTGATTGCAGAAGCAAAGACCATTTCTTTTACCAACTGAGTATACACACTATTTATGAAAAGTTTAAGTAATTAATATATTTAATTACTTTCTAAAAATAACTTTTATTTTTGAAATTTATTTTTATTACAAAAATAAAAGAAAACAACATGTATAGAGAGAAAGGGTCACCTAGAAACTGGTTCTCACCGTAACTGTGAGCACTTTTTCAGAACTCATCTCATATGATATATATATGCTATTCAAACACAGACAACTAGATGAGTTACCTCATGAAACTCTTACAATTCAAAACTTAGTCGAATTCAAAATTTTAGTTGGCCATGGCGAAGTGAGAGGCAAATCGAATTATCAGGAATTTCTTTTCACTTTGCCATGGCTCTGTTTAGATTTTGTGATCATATCGCATGTCACCTATCAAAAAGTGACCACAAGTTCTGGTGAGAATCAATTCTTAGGTGAGCTCTCATGAGGTCGATCTCAGTGGATTCTATGGACATCTATCCCATTAATCAACTCTTCTACACTAATAATTATTTTTAGGCCTTTGCTTTGTTCCTCTTCAAACTCTTCTACGTACTAATCAAAGTGTCCATCTCTGTTGGGTCGTCTTGGATCGATATAGTGCGTGATTGAATGATCTTAATTTAGTTTCTTGGATCGCTTACCCGAGCTATTTTTAGACTATTTTGGATGATTTGATTTCATTCTTAAATTTATCTTTTCTACTGTCACTGCGTATCTCTCTTAGATATCTACCTCAGTGTCGTCAGGGCTGACAACGCTGCTCATATTGCCTGCTACTGTTGTTCCCTGTCCATCCATTTGAATGGATTGTACGGGTCTCCACCAGCAGACACGTGTATCCAACTCGACAAGTCGATCTTGAATCGTACGATAAGAATGAAACTATCACATGGACCTAGCTTACACAATTAATGCATTACTTTAACATAAAATAATAATAATAATTAAAGTTGAGATTAGCTAGAGTATGGATTGACCGCTTGTCCCAGTTGAATGCAGCTCATCCGAGTGGACCCGGACTTTTTGGAGTTTATCCAGTGTTGGGCCCGATTATTTGGACGGTCAAGATGAACGCACATCAGATCATGTTTAAAACAGATATGCACCTATCAGTTTAAAAAATGGTGGTGAACCATTCCATTCTACTAAAATACATTCAATTGGTATTGGGTTGGATGGCTTAAATGCTCACGTTTTTTTTTTTTTAAAAAAAAAAAAAAAAAAACTACAAATGGTTGCGTGTGAGATCATCTGTCCAGAAGAACGAAACCGATTGCTTGACTAGACAGTCACGTGGGGTGTGAGTATTTGCTGACGTGGATGGATGACTTCATAAGGGTGAAATCCATTCCGTCCATTAGGTGCGTCATTCTGTGGTTAGAGAGGGGCCCAAAAATCAGGCTGATTCAAATCTCAGGTGGGCTACATCGTGGGGAATTTTTGAGATAAAGTTCTTCTGTGTGGGGTCCACCGTGGTGTGTATGTCATCCAACCAACTAATCTGACGTACAACACCATGATGAGTGGATCCGATCCAGGGCATTCCAAAAATCATGTGGGCCACACCACATGAATTTAGAATATTTATGATTGATTTTACGGTGTTCCCTATGATGTGGTCCATCTAAGTCTTGGATTGGATTGGGTTTTAGAATCAATGGTGAAAAGGTGTCTGTACACATGATGGACGGGGTAGATCTTATAAAAATTCTTCCTCACTTGGTTCTCTGTTAGCTGGAGGTACGTCGTCTGTATGACTGGCGAGGTCACATGAGCTCCTTGAAAAAAATGGCATTGACTTATCCACATCAAATGTGTTTTACATCAAATTATGACTTATTCACATCAGATGGAGCTTACCTCTAAAATCATACTGGATATTGTGCAAGCAATCCTAACCATCCAAAAAATGGCCGGTTAAGAGTAAAATAGTGACTGGTCCAAATTCCCTGGAAAATCAGATAGTTAATATTATTTTCTCAGTGCAAATTTTAGTTTATGGTCTATCCGCAGTGGGCTAGCGATTTGAAAGGTCTGGATTGCCATACAACTGTGCCACGTGTACGGTGTAAGAGTCACCGCCATCTTTAAATCTGTGCAAATTTTAAAAAACGAGTACAGCCTTGATACCATACAAGAAATGCATAATTACCAATGAGTCAAACTTGTATAAAATCTAAACCGTCCAAAATTTTGAACCCAAGAGTAAAGAGAATATGATAAGAAATACGGATAATATACTCATTAAGTAGGCCACACTAAAGAAAATAATATACAATGAACGATCTGTTCTGAAGTATATTGTTTCTCCATCCGATAGGTGGTTTGGTCTGATTTTCAAAATAAAGGTACACATGACGTGAAAAATATTTTTAACGGATTGGATATCCCAATTTTGGCAATTATACGGCAGTTGGACAGAACTCATAGGTGCAATTTAGTAGTACAACTCGCTGCATGTAAGGCGTTCTCATTAATAAATAGCACATGGTTTCACGGTGATGTTTTGAAGTCACATGGCATGTTTCTTTTGCCGCAGAAAGCTAAAACTACTAATGGTTCGTTGCCATTCTATCCTGAATTCGGATGTACAATCGATGAATATAGACCGTCCAACTAGTGGGACCTACTATGGATGGTCTGTGATACAAAAATCACTCTAATTTAGAACGGCCAGCATCAGATTAGTGGATTTTCCTATTTTAAATAAGATCCGTAGACAGCTTCTAATATTGATCGTCCATTTTATGGCCTCGAATGGACACCGATGGTTGCTTTTCCATATTGGATTTTATATTGTGGTTGATCCACAGTGGGCCCCACCAGAATCACTACATAAAAACCCTTGTGTACCGTGGAGCGGCTGCCAACTGTGTCTGCTGAGATGGACCATGGATGGTCAGCGTCGGCATCTTTTGTTTTGTTTTGTTTTTTTTTTTTTTTCCATGATGGGTGACTCATGTGGGGCTGACAGAATCAGACGAGGATTGCTCGATGCTTCTGAATCGCCAAAAGCTGATGAGTTTTGGAAGTTATGTTTGAGTGGGGCCCAGTCAGTCAGCGGCGAAAAGGTGTGCATTGAATCTGAGGAGAGCGGATTGCATGTGCTTCCGGGCACAGAGATATACATGTGCCGGGGGCTGAGTGGGGCCCACAGAGATGTCCGTGACAAATCCACTCCGTCCATCTGTTCTTAAAGACCAAAATAGATTAGTATGCTAAAAATCAGGTAGATCCAAAACTCAGGTGGGCTACTACAAACGAAACAGTAGGAGCAGAAATTTCTACTGTTGAAACCTTCCTGGAGCTGACCATAATTTTTATATGCCATCCAAACCGTTCATATGGTTATTAGTGCTCATTTAAACTGTAGTAACAAATATCATCCTGATACAAAACTTCTGTAACCCACATAAGTTCAATCCCCTCTGTTTCACGATGCATGGATGACATGA
Organism: Magnolia changhungtana; assembly: GCA_030180095.1. Classification (NCBI taxonomy): domain Eukaryota; kingdom Viridiplantae; phylum Streptophyta; class Magnoliopsida; order Magnoliales; family Magnoliaceae; genus Magnolia; species Magnolia changhungtana. The sequence goes on along the minus strand of JASAUF010000165.1, from coordinate 1,824,055 downwards.
TTTTTGTATGTGGCTGATTTTTAGAATCCTACTCTATTGTGGTCTTTAAAAACATATGGACGGAGTGGATTTGTTACGGACATCTCTATGAGCCCCACACATCAGCAAGCGTATGGTTTAGATACCTTCCCCGATGCGAATGATTCCGTACATGTGAGCCCCAGCGTCCGATGATCTGAACTGTTGATCGACGGTTCGGATCAGCATATAAGGGCCCCCACCTGTACAGAAGCTTGCGGACAGCTTAGTGGATGCAGAGTTCGTTTTACCTCCATCGCGAGTCAGAAATCATAGTCAGTTGCAGCCAATTTGGGCCCACATGCTGACTGTTCACTAGGATCGGATCCGTCTATGTTGTGGAATCCATCATGAAAACGACATATTAGGACAGTTTTTCAGAGAGGATGCTTGTGACCATATCTGTAGATGAATTTAGAACAATGAAAAGAAAATTTTCAACGGCTCACATACCACTCAAAAAATCGAAGGATAGGGACATAAGTAAAGTGTGATTATAAAAAATTTATTTCTTTGTTGTAAGAAGGGAAAAATAAACGGTTAAAATCATGGGACCATATCATCACGTGGGACCCAGTAGGTGGCGACAGACACTGGAGCCTGACTCGCGACAGATGCAAAGCGAACTGGAGATGAGATTGGCGTAGAGGCTTCTATATACCTTATCCAGTAGTTTGACCGTAGTCAAACAAGGGGATAGCATGTGGAATAAGGTGGGTCCCAGGGGGAGTAGAGATTGACCATTGCGATGTGGGGGCCACGTTAATCACGTGATGAGTTTGGGTGTGTTGCATGTGCACTTGTTTGCAGGTGCATGCACCTAGAGTCGTGTAGAGAGAGAGAGAGTCTTTGTAAGCTTGTATAGAGCATTTGACACTTGCATGAGGTGGGCCCCACCATAAATATTACCTCGATGATCGACTATCTAGGATGATCCAATTATATATCAGGCGGATTACACCATGACAGCTGGTGATCTGAGTCGGACGTTGATTGTCTGGAGATCCGGTCACCAGCGATATATATTCCTGGGTGGCCCACTCTGTGGGGCCCACCGTGATGTATTCTAACCATGCTCTTCGTCCATTGTGTGTCCCACTTGGATGAGGGGTCAGTCCAAATTTCAGCAGCATCCAAAACTCAGGTGGGCCCCACCAAGTGCTATATATATATATATATATATATATATATATATATATATATATAACACATGCAGCCCACTCGATGAACAAATAAATTAAAATTTGTTAAGGGGAAAATAGGAATTTTATCAATTTTAGGGCTAAGTCAGATTAGATTGAGTCGAGCCTAAATCCAACCACTGTTTTTTGGGCTGACCTTGGGCCTACTATTCTAGGTCTATGTCGGGATTCGGCAGGCCTGGGCCTTGTATGGCCCAACCCAAAGTGAGCTAGCCCCTCACAACCCCTAAAAATTAGAGGAATGAAACTCCCAACTAAAGTAAAAAAAAAAAACCAACAAAATTAAATGATCAATATTAAAATATTAAGAATTATTAAACCCATAAATAAATAAATAAAACAGCTTCCAAACAAGCCCCCTTGAAAATCGGCCCCACCATAGATGGAGAGGTCATGTAGGATGCTTTTTCCACTGATCTAATGGTCAAAGCCCTGTTTATCTTGGGGCCTACCACTTGAACCGTTCTGATCGTCCATAAACATCGTACATGTACAACCCATCAAGGTGGGCCCACGTTCAAATAACACCTAATGTGCTCCCCACTTACCCACAGATTGCCAGGCACAAATGCATAATTAGAGGATCCATCCGAAATTTTCAGAACTTCTGTGGGCCCCATGAAGTTTAATCCGGTCACATAGGCTTAATAATGCAAAATTTGAATATCAGCTTAATCCAGAACTTCTGTGGGCCCCATGAAGTTTCTAATGATAGGTGTTCAATCATGGTTATTTCCTGTGGTGTGGTCTACTTAAGTTTTAGATCTGTCTTATTTTTTGGCTCACCCACAAAATTGGGTCATTTGGGATTTTACTGGTGACCTCGGACAATCCCCATCCGTCCTGCTCAATGCAGTGTCAGCCAAAAAGATGGCTTTACATGTAGACATTCATCTCCATTGGACCACTGGGACCAAGATTTTAAAAATATCCATTACTACAGTGAAAACACTGATATTGTGACGATATTTTCAAAGTCCTGCGAGATTTCTAAATTATATATTTAAAATTTTAATTTTTTTTATAATTTATAAGTTTTTTTTTTTTTTTTTTTTTGAGTTTTTTTTCGATAACATCTTGAAAAAGCCACGAATTTTGAAAATCTCATAAGAAGTTTGTAGGGTAAGAAATTAGGAGGCATGAGATTTGTCACCATACTTCTATTGACAATTTGATATTTATGAAAGAAGATCAAATAAAAAATTACTAAAAGGTTTTTCTTCTTAAATTCTTAAGAGATTGTTTGTATATGGAAAATAATATTTTCTATATATATATATATATATATATATATATATATATATATATATATATATATATATATATATATATATATATATATATATATATATAGCATTTGCTTTTCAAACGGTCATGATGAAAATAAATCACTCCTTAGATGTAAGGTCCACTTGTTATAAGCAACTTTTTTCTTTTTCTTCTTTGGGGCTTATTCGATTGGATGTAATTACATGTACTTAATGGTAAATAAGTAATAATTATTTATTTTTACATTTTCTGAAAATATAAATTAGGCACCGTGCTATACTATATATGTGGCAAAACTTTGTGGCCCTAGCATGATGTATATGTTTCATCCATGCTGTCCATTCATTTTATTATATCATGTTAGGGCATGAGCCCAAAGGAGGTAGATCCAAAGCTCTAGGTGTCACAATGAAAATTATGATATTCACCACTAAACTCATTATTTTATGTGGTGTGGTCTGTTTGTGCTTTGGATTTGCCTTATTTTTGGGCTCATGCACTTAAATGATTTGAAAAAAAAATGAGCGGTGTGGATATAACCAATACATCATAGTAGGGCCCATAAATTTTTGACTAAAAAAGAGATTGAAATTTACTAATTTTTAAGGGAAAAATTCTACACTAGCAAAAGCTATTATTGGGCTTCTATCACTTATTTATTACATGTATTTATGGACCATCAAATGAACCCTATAGGGTGGATAAATGGCTAAAATGAAGAAATGATCATTGTGGAGCCATGACCAAATATCAGATCGACCAACCACTTAATTGGAAGAGGTCTTTAAAATAAAGATGACCATTCCCTCCCCCCCTTCAAATCGAGTGGCTACGATTGTTTCACCATCCTAATTTTATTTTATTTTATTTTAATGCTCATACATGGCCCGTATAGAGTCCTACTTGAAGAGTGGCCGGGATTTGCACACGCATTATACATTTATTCATGAGAATGACCAAAATACTGGACCCGAAATTCACACCTCGTGTCGAATGGGCTGCGCCCAGACAAGCCGAAGTTCGCCAGAATAGTAAGGTTCAGTAATATTTAGTTGTAAATTAATATTTCTAATGCCTTGTAGTTGTACTGGATTACTAGATTGTGATACTGGTCTAAAAATTGAAGAGATTTCTGGTTGGTTATTTCTACCTGTTTGTGAAGTGCTTGAACCGGTTGAATTTTTAGGAGTTTGTATATCGAAGATACGTAAAGATGTTTGTCTAATTAGTGTAAATCTTAAATGTACAGTTCCATCTGAACGTTCGATAATTTGTGCTACTTTAGTTTCTAAGTTTTGAGGAGGTTGTATAGTTTCTAAGTTCCAACTGTTTGGTAATCTAACTTGTTTCTATTCTATTTGTTTTGGTACAATAATATTCATATTTCTAATATTGGTTTGTAATAATATAGTATACCCTTGGAGACTTTGTTTTAACACCTTAGGTACTAGTGTGGTTGTCATAACTTTATAAAATATTTTATAAAGTAAAGCTAATGACGGGCTTCTAGGTTTAAGTTGGATTCCATCAGTTTTTATATTTAAAGCTAAACTATCTACAATATTTTGATCTTTTATGTGGAATGTTAAATTTAGATAAGTATTGAAATATATTGGTCCATTATATAAACTTGATTATACAATACCCAAAAAAGAATTCTTAAAACAATTTGGTCCTATCTATCTATCATCTCTTAAATATAATAATATACTATCATCTAATCTATTTCTGAATAAGGCTTTAACGCCTACTTGAACTACTCCATAGAACCATGGTCGGATAAAATACCTAAATCATAGTGGACCCCACAGAGTTTATTCAGTACGCCTACTGAGTTACTCAATACGCAGTCCACTTCCCCACTAGCACGAACGGGCAGTTCTATGGGCGGGCCAACCGTGATATATCTGTATATCCATGCTGTCTATCCCTTTTCTCGTTTCATTTTAAGGGGTCGTTTGGCACCGTAAATTCGAGGGGATTGGAGGGTGTTTCAAATCCCCTTGGTTGTTTGACAGCATAAAGTAACTTGGGATTGCTAATCCAGGGGGTTTCCAATCCCCTCTTTGAGGGGGTTTGTAATCCACAGTGAGAGCTTGGATTACACCTAAAATCGTTTGAATAGTTACACATATATGTCATTGTACACTATCATTCTATTGGGCACATGGCCCACTAATGATGATCAGCATCGTCCAAACATTGTTCATGTAAATCAGCACTGTCCAAACATTGTCCAGCACCGTCCAAGCATTGTCCATATTAATCAACGATTAAAAATCGCTGGTTAGTCACTCAGACATAATCTTATGCTTGCGGTCCATTCGAGACTTGGAACTTCATCGTTTTCAAGCAAAGCATATATTTCAGCGGGCTTCTCACAACCATAGTGTCGAAAATTATATATCTCACTAATTATGGATATTAAAGTTGATTTAGTAATTAAATTCAAACCTCTGTAAATATACCATGCATTGGTATTTTTGAATTAAAGTTGATTCACACTCCAGGGTGCCAAACACACCGGCAGGATTGCCAATCCAGGGGGTTTCCAATCCTGGGGGTTTCCAATCCTGGGGGTTCCGGATCTACGAGGTTCCAAATCCACACTCCCAAACAGACCCTAAGGAATGTGAACAAAAACGAGGCATATTCAGTGCTCCACTAGTCCCATGAAGCTGGGTTGCATTAAATGCACAAAGTGTTAAATGCAACAGTCATCTTTAGTGTGGTACACGGAAGCGGATTAGCTGGTGTACCTCACACCAGCTATATAGCTGGTTTATTGACGTCAACAAGTTCTATGGATCTGATCATGAGGTATGTGTTATATCCAAACCGTTCATCCATTTGGCAAGCTCGTCTTAAGGCTTAAGACTAAAAATAAGACAGATCTAACTATCAAGTGGACCACACTGTAAAAAGCGGTAGGGGATTGAACGTCTACCATTGAAACCTTTTTGGGGTCGCCGAAGTTTTGGATCAACATGAAATTTGTTTTTCCTCGTAATTCAGGTCTTTGTGACCTTATGAACATATTAGATGGAAAATAAATGTTATGGTGGGCCCTATGAATTTTTTAACAATGAAAATCATTATCTCCGATGCTATTTCTGGTGTGGTCTAGATGATCTTTGGATATGATTCATTTTTTGGATAATGCTCTAGAATGATCTCTAAAAATAGATGAACGGTGTAGATGTAATAAATACATAACTGTGGGGCCCATGTAACTTTGATCTCCTTTGAACCGTTCGTACAACTTGGAGCTTGAGGAGCTTCAGTACTCATCTTCGTAGGACACGTACCTATAGCATCTATACAGCTGGTGTGTGTTACACCAGCCAATCCACTTCCGTGGTATACTTGAGCGTTTGATTTATCTATGTTTGTACACGTCTTAAAATGATGTGAAAGAATGGATAAACGCATAGATTAACAGATACATCTCGGTCGGCCCACCCACAGAGCTACCTGTTCGTAGCTAAAGAGGGGGTAAGATGCAATCTGCGTCCAATACATATTTAGATTGGCCATGGTCCGCAAATTACACAAAACGGACAATTCTAGCCATCGAGTCCGTGTCCAATAAACGAAATAGTTCAAAGTCACAATGATCTGATGATCCTAGCCATTGGACAAGTGGGGTCAGAAATGTTTGCAGTTTAGATAGTTAATTGGGGAGTCTTCCCACCAATTAATATCAATGAATGAAGATTAACGGACACTATGGTACAGAACTGTACATGTGGCATGCATATGTCTCAAATCAAACCATCCATGTTCCGGGCCCAAGTTAAGATAGACGGCAGACATTTAATCGATTGTTAGGATGAAATATAGTGAACCATCGAAAGTTAATAAAAAAAGTATATATTAATCAGTGATCAAGTTTTATAACAATATACTAACATCTACCTTTTGGACTTTAGTGATCTGACATGTCGATATTCTGACACGCTTATAAATATAAAAAATTCTTAAAACGATTTACTTAAGTATTTCGTATTTTGACGTGTCGTTAATATTCTACTCATAAATGGTATCAGAGCCATTAGATCTCGTCGTATATGCTTAAGAATTACTTCAGCAGTAGTTAATCCCGACTAGATTTTAATGATTAATAGGAATGGTAGAATATATGTATCATTCTATTTCATAAAGATATTACAATTATTTATATCTTAAAGTAAGTATGATTATTTCGGGTATTCTAGCTTATCGTTTCAATGTTATCAATGCAATCTGTAAAGATTAGGAATAATCTAGTTTATTGGTTCAATATTATTAAAGCGATCTGTAGAGATTGATCTTTTACTCTAATGTGTGAGCCCAGAAACTAGGCACTGAGGCAAGCCGAAAGGGAGTCCAAAATTGAGCAGTCTAGTCTCTCTTAAATTACTTTGATAATAGTAATTGATGACTAATTTATTACAACTTTCTTAGATTACTTTGATAATAACAATTGATGACTGGTTTATTTCGAAGTAATTGTACTTCTTATTTTCAATCTGATAATAGTTATATGCCTGAGAATATAGTCAACAGTGTACATCATTCTTACGAAAACATAAACGCAAATTTATCAAATTGAAATATATCATAAATAAAATTTAGGATATCTTACAAATTATGATATTAACATAACCGAACAAATTATTAGTTTAGATAATAATCAAGATACATTACATCTTTTCAATTTAAAAAGCAATTAAAAATCACATAAAAAATAAGTATAAATATGTACACATATGAGCAGTTGAAGTAAGCGTTAAACCCTTGTTTAGAAATGTATTAGATGCTAGTACATTATTATGTTTAAGAGATGATAGACATATAGGACCAAATCGTTTTAAGAATTCTTTATTGGGTATTGTAGAATCAAGTTTATATAATGGACCAATACATTTCAATACTTATCCAAATTTAACATTTCACATACAATATCAAAATATTTTAGATAGTTTAACTTTAAACATAAAAACTGATGGAATCCAACTTAAACCTAAAAGCTCGTCATTAGCTTTAGTTTATAAAATATTTTAAAAAGTTATGACAACCACACTAGTACCTAAGGTATTAAAACAAAGTTCCCAAGGGTATACTATATTATTACAAAACTGATATTAGAAATATAAATATTATTGTACTAAAACAAATAGAATGGAAACAAGTTCAATTACCAGACAATTGGAACTTAGAAATTATACAACCTCCTCAAAACTTATAAAATAAAGAAGTACAACAAATTATCAAATATTCAGATGGAACTGTAGATTTAAGATTTACACCAACTAGACAAACATCTTTACATATCTCCGACATACAAACTCCTAGAAATTTAATTGGTTCAAACACTTCACAAACAAGTAGAAATAACCAACCAGAAATCTCTTCAGTTTTTAGACCAGTATCACAATCTAATAATCCAGTACAACTATAAGGCATTAGAAATATTAATTTACAACCAAATATTACTGAACTTTACTATTCTGCACAACCAACACAATCTAAACAATCATAAGATTTATTTCCCACACATTCACAAATGTAAGATTCAAGTTCGAATATATATATTAATATATTAGAAAAGAATTAAGACAAAAATTATAATTTGAAATAGATTTTAATAATACAGCATACTTAATACAAAAAGTAATTTTCTGGAACAAATATTTCAAACCAGAATAAGATAGATATAGATTATTTCATTACCATCATTGCCTATTACACCAAACATTTATTCTTTTTTTTCAAATGGATAGTTGTTCACTCCCCAAGTGCAGGGTTGTGATATAGTAATAAACTCGGTAAGACCGATGTCGAATCCATAGGGACTGAAACCTGTATATAATCTGAAAGTAACTAGAACTAGAACTAAAATAAGATGAAATCTAATCAGGTGAATATGAAGGAATAATGGTGAAAATATTTATCTAAAACTGGTGAAATTTAAAGGTAGGGAACTAGGGTGCCAAGGATCCACTTGTAGAGATCAGGGAGATCTATGGTTGATTCATGAACTCAATAAACTTCGAGTCCCATCTTCATCCAGTTGGAAGATATAATCTGAAAATCAAATCTGAACGTCTTTTGATCTAGATTTCAAAAGATAAGATGGATGTAAATTAGAATGGATTCCATCACAAAACCATGCCCATGAGACAAAGCAAACAACAAAATTAAACCAATCTCCAGCCAATCTGAGTGATGTATGAATGTTAGGAAGGATTCCGTCATCCAACCATGTCCAAGGAGCGATGGTGAACAACAGGGCTTTCTAACTACATAATCACAATAATAAAAAGGAAAAATTCAAAGCCATCGCAGATCTATTGTAATTTCAGTCACAACAAACTATTAAGAAATAGAGGCATTCCTTAAAATCAAATTAAATCAAAATCAGTTCAACTAGCATAAATCAAAGCCATAAAATCTTCCCATTACACCACAAGCTTCACCTCTTAGCCCTAGCTAAGAGGTTCAACCCAACGTGAATGGGCGAAATCCCTTAAACAAAGCAAAAGAAAAAGAAAAAGAAAAGAAAAATAACAACTCCCTCCCACGTCTGCTTCCAAAACATCCCAGCCGCCGATGATTTCTCTGTTGCTTCTCTTTCCTTTTTATAAAGCAAGCTAGGGCGGTGGAGAGCCTACGCATGCTGGAGTTGGTGCAGAACTTCTCTGCAAAGAAAATACACTATTCTCAACTTAGAATAGATTTCTCGATTCTGTGGCCCCCGGGTGCAAGATCCGAGCCATTCAGTCTGCATGGCTGTGGTCGGTTGGCCCAGGGGAAACTTTTCAACGGCCAGGATCGTCGATCCTGGCCACGTCTGCAACACAGCTCGTAGTGTCCGGGTTCCGGACGCATTGTAACAGAGTCTGCGCATAACAAAGCCGAGAAACGTTGTTGCTGGACTCTCGGTGGGGCCTACTCCCCTTGTCTTTTGAGAAATCCAGACCGTTCACCAGATTCCCCTCCTGATTTCAGTCTGAAATGGATGGTGTTTGCTCAGATTTGGTGTGGCCACAGAACTTTCCTTGCTGCCGTCCGTCTCATGCTTGAATGGTTATGATACCATCTTCTTAGTTTCTTAAAATATTGTCACCTAGGCCTTGGTACAATGGGCCTTGGGAATCCAATGGACAGTTTGGATTGTCCATATGAACAATGTGTGGGGCCCACAACTGCGAACGGATGGTCGGTTGCGGACGCTAAAACATGCCTTGCGTAACAGGGCTTACGCTATTCTAATGGCGGGGCCCATGACCGGCTTCGACAGACAAATCCACTCCGTTCATCGCATTCTCCTTGTAATTTCTATCGGGAATGGAGTGATTCCATTCAGATTCTATGTAATCTACGGAGTTCTTCTTGCATCGTCCATCTTCCTTCTGAACGGCTGAAATCGGATCATCACTGTTGCTTTAAAATTTTCCACTAGGCCTTGGTAAGGACCTCGGGGTTCTATTGGACGGTGTGGATCATCCTTTTCGACGATGGGTGGGGCCCACTATCAAAACCCAATTGATAGCACGTCCGTCACTGGATGTTTCGCGAGGCTATATTTGGATGATTTGCAAAAAAATAGGTGGAGTCCACTGCGATGCCTGTCCTAGAAATCCACTCCCTCCATTAGATCATGGACGTAGTGTTGGCCCATAGCCTCTAGTTTGAAGTAGATCCGACTTCAGGGTGGGCCACACGCTCAACCGATGTGTGGACAACATTCACCCTTAAAAATACAATCCGCTTCACGTGGATGCCATGTATGGTATCCATATTTACAAATTTGTCATTCTCTTTTGTGATAATTTCTGCTGTCCATTTCTCCCTACCGTATCGTCTAAAAGAGGTGAAATTTAACGGATATTCACCGTTTTTCATGATCTTTCCATCGGTTCAGTTTGAGTCCCAATCTCCCAAGGATATCCAAGATGCTTTCTCAATGGTTATTGTCTGATCTTGTCCATCGGGTCACTTACACACTAATCCAAGGGCTGAATTTTGACGTGTACGGTTAATTTACGGTCCTCAGGTCAGGTATGAAGTTTCGAGCTGAACGGATGGTGGGAACCCTGTGATCTTGCATTCTGTACCAATTTCAGGCCACTTGAGCTTCAGTTTCTCGATTTTCTCGGGTCTCAGGCGTGTTATTTTGTTGATCTTGTTCCCCTGGGGTCCGTCCCTTGCATTGGCATCATCAGAGCATTAATCTATGCTTTTAGCACCCTTTTGTAGTCCAAGCTCCTGAATACACCTTGCATCACAAACATGATTAAAGCAGGGCACTAAACAGTATCATGTTCATAAATCTAGGCAATAACTGGGGTCTAATATGCAATATTTGACCCTCAACAATAGTTAAATATGATTCTATCTTACATTAAAAATAATTAGAACCAGAACCAGTATTAAATGTAATTATAAGACCAATCCAGACATGAAATACTATAGATAATAAAAAGATTTTAACTTCACATCCCCTAAATGAATAAATTAAAATACAAGTAAAAAATGCAACTATACAAGCAACACCGTTTAGGACAATACCAGATCAAGAATATAATAGAGCAGTAGCAAGTAAAGATGTTAAGGCCATTTTAGAACAAAATAATTATACAAATTAATATTTACAGACTATAGACGACCAGTTAACTAGAATAGAAAATACTTCAGATCATATAGAAAATATAGTTGAAGAAACATATTTAACAAAATACCAACAGAATACAAGCTATATACCTCCACAAAAGAATTTAATTCACGATGAAATTTCTTTATTTAAACCACATGAACAACCTAAAAACTTTATTCTTTATCAAGATAACTCACAAGAAATATTAGCAGCCATTACACAAAAATTAGAAGTCTTAAATATTCCGTCAACATCTAAAGATAATTTTGTTTCACATTTATCCCAATAAAAATTACCTGTAGTAAATATTGTTAAATATACTCATTTACCAAAAACTAGAAATTATTATCGTAGACCAACTCTTGTAAATTTACAATTCGAAGAAAGATGATAATTCGTACAAAGTACTTATAACGCCTGATCCATTTATGAGTAGAATATTGACGGCATGTCAGAATACCTAATACTTAATCAAGAACATGAAATGACAATGGTAGCTTCTGCCCACAAGATTAAACCACCTAATGATGATTTTCACGCTGCCCAACTTTTAGTTTTAGGGTTTACTAGCCAACTCAAAGGCTGGTGGGATAATTATTTAACACCAGAAGATAAACAAACACAATATTACTAGCATGAAAGAAGATGATAAATATGGTATGTGTTTGGGATGTAATAATAATAATTTACGAGACAAAGGAAAATTAATTTGTACACTAACTAGCGACCAGACTACACTCATAAATTTCGCAGAACATATACAAGATGAAACAATTAGGCAACAATATTTAAAATCTTTATTAATTTTTTTCAAGAGAAACTAAAAGAAGAAATAGAAATATACAATATTAAAGCCATCTTAAAGAGATTCCAATTACCAGCCATTAAATTACCAACTCTAAAAGAATTACATTATGATAAATGGAACTCGCATAAATGTAGGATTAAATAATAATAAATATTTAATTGGACTATTTCATACAAATAAATTGGATGGCTAGATTTTATTTGATTTAGCTATCCTTTTGTTTTGTACACTGGCCAACCTGAGGGCTGTGATGGATAGTTTTCTAATCCAAAGGATCTATCGTTGTGGCCCACCTGAAGGCAAGCCCAAATTCACACACACGTATCATGTGCTAGGCAGTGTTCTAATAAGGAGTGTAGGCCCAGTATCGTCCCTTGGGCCAAGTTTAAGGGTTGATATGGCCATGCTACCCATATCAAAGAGTGTAATTCAGCCCCATGTGTAATTCAGCCCCATTGTGGATAGAATAAATATCTGCCCTTCATCATGAGATGATGTCCTACCAATCCACATAAAAAGACCAAAATAAGAAATTGAAAATTCCAACATAAATCAGATTGATATTGCATAATATGTGGGTCAGATCAATCCGATGGATTCCAGCTATACTGCTCTTTTTACTCCTTTCTAGCAGGCCGGAGGTAAGCGAATGCCGGATTCCGGCCAAAAAATGACCTACATAAGATCTGAACTAAGCTCTCAGACACAAAATGGTTAACAAACTAAATAATGGGGCCCACTTACTTAATCAATTCTTCTAATGTAGCTCTATGTAAAACTCACGTGCGATTTGATCAATTTAACTTGATTCATTGATAACGCAGGGAAGGACATGATGGTTGATCACCTTCTTCCTTAGGGATAACTACTCCAAATCCACGGAGCTTACGTGGACGCCTCACATACATTCCTCGAATCCACGAAGAAAGGAAATAAAAATAATTGCTAATAATTCAAAATAAATTGATTAATAATTTTTTTAAAAATGAAATTACAATTCTTTAAATAGTAAACTCAAACTTAGGACAAAGTTTTAGACTCAAACTCCCTAAAAAAGTGACCTATTATAAATAATAAACTTACTATTTATAGACAGTCAAGATTCCTACTGGACTTCTTGGTTTTGGGCAAAAAATAATAAGTTTCCAATTTAACCAAAACGCATTATTTTCCTAATTTTTCTAGCCCTTTTTATATTGTGGATGACTCCTAACATTCAAAAGATAAAGAGTTATTATCAAATTAAACTTATTATTTATAGTAAAAATAGAAATAAAATAGACTTTTAACAGTCAATCAGATAGAATCTCACAAATCTGGCATAGATGTGTTTGTAGGATAAATTAGCTTCTTTTACCCAAAATCATATATGGTATGTGGAAAAACTCATTCTGATTTTTATGATGGTCATGATCACTTCCGCCTCTGATTAGGCCTTCTCTAGTCCATCTTCACCATGAAAGTATCTGCGACCCGTTCTACATCAATTGAGTGTTGAATCCAGATGGTCCGCATGATAGTTGTCCACCGTGGATGGCCCACTATTCCTGAAAGGATACCTAGTATACAATTTTGACTGTTCTATTTTTGTTCTTTAAAAAGAGCATGAGAGTCAACATTCCACAGTCAATGGGAAAAATGTTTAGTAATTGGATTGATAGGAATCATGAGTTAGTGAGATTTTAGTAGTATAGTTTCATCAGTAATAAGGGCAGCAAATGGATGGTTCAGATTCACTTATGAACGTAAATATTAGATAAAGCACATCAAAATTTTTTCCCAAGCCCATGGTTTGGATGGCGTGCATATCAATTGATTCGAGTAATTCATCAGTTAGGGGGCCCAGGGCCCACCATGCTCGTGTATACAGGCATGGACCACACTAAAAGGGCAAAATCAGGTCACGGATTGCCTGCTGAAGGCTTTCCGGATAAGTTCCCGCATGCGGGGAAGCTAGGTGGGGGTATCCATGATGTTTGTGAGAAATCCACCCGTCCATCCATTTTTCTAATTTATTTTAAAACATGAGACGAAAAATGAGGTAGATCCAAAACTCAAGTGAGCCACAACAGAGGAAACTAGTAGAGATGAAGTGCCACTGTTGAAACATTCGTATGGCCACTCCCACGTGGCCTCCTTGTGTTTTGAATCCACCTCATTTTTTGTCTCATATGCCTTACATGAGCTGCCACAAGAGATGGACTTAGTGGATTTATCACAAACAATATGGTGGGCTACAAAATGATCCATAGCTCAAGTGGTAGACTGAGTGAAAGATACCTCGTTTCAACACTGACGTCTTGGTATTGATCCCTAGTGGGGGTGGCTAACAATGAAGTGTGAGCTGACAGTGGGTGTACTAACAAGCTAACAAAAAAAAATATTATGGTGGGCCCCACCCAACTTTACAACGCTCAAAATTAATCCCTCTTTAAACCTCATCTTTTTTTTTTATTTTTTCGAAGAACAAAAATATTCCTTTACTACCCGTCTCCTTGTATGCTGGTAGCTTATCTTGAAAGTTGAAATAGCCTTTTTAAAAGAGGGTTGTGGACCCAACTAAATCAGGAATTGGGCTCACCCCTTGGATGATCTGATCCGTTCATTTTAATTGGACAACCGTGAACCCACAATAGGATCTTTTAGAAATTTGAAGCTTTTTGTGGCCAACAGTTGCATTAACGTTGTTCATCAATTTGGAATTGTTTCCTCCGATGTGGTCAATTTGTGATGAGTTTTGCCCTCAAACTCGAGCTGATGACATGAAATTAAAACTCATTTCACGTGGACGGGTTGGATTTGCTTTAAGATAATCCAATTGGCCCCGCATAAGATGTGGGATGGGTTTAAAAGGTAAGCCCTCGACACTTCCTTATTTTCTTCTTCATTTTTTTCACAAAATGGGAGCATTTGACCGTGAGGACTATTGTCACCTCTATGGGACGCACTCCTGCGAGCTTTCGATGTGCATCTGCCGTCATTCTCTCCATTCCGACAAGTTTTTGAGTGTTTTCTTCAAGATTTGTAGCCACACTCTCCAACATATAATATATGACAGTCAAATGTAGGTTTAGAATAGGATAATGGTTGTTTTTTTGTATGTTATTTTTTTGTATGTTATTTTTTTATGGGTATCAATGGTGGGAGTTTGTGAAATAGAGAAAGGTGTGGCGGTTTTGTTTATAATTATTATTTTTATATGAATGATGGGAGTTAGTAAAAGTGATGAATTTTATAATGGATGATTTTGAAATTGATGAACGTGATGAATGTTGAAATTGATGAATTTTATAATGGATGAATGTTGTAGTAGAAGAATGTTGAAATTGATGAATATTGTAATGAAATAATGTTTTAATGGATAAATGTTATATGGTGGATTGTCGATATTCACTGTAGATCGCCAATATTCACTGTGGATCCCCAATGTTCACTATGGATCGTCAATATTCATTATGGATCGTCAATATTCATTATGGATTATTGATCCAAAGAAAACGGTTATAACTCCCTCATTACAGGTCTGATATGCGCAATCTTATGCTTAATGGAAAGACAATATGATGAAATTTCGAATAAATTTGAAATTATCTCATTTAAACACCATTTGATTGTTTAAAAGTAGACTCAAGGTTCATCAAGGACCATGAATCGCTGATACCCACTATGAATCATCAATCCAATAAAAGCGATCATAACTTCTTTGTTATATGTTCGATTTAAGTGCTCTTATACTCGTTGGAAAGATAATTTGATCAAATTTTCAATTGATTTTGAATAATCTCATTTTGGACATCATTTGATTGTCCAAAAGTGGTCTCAAAGTTCAATATTCATTATGTATCGCCAATATGCACTATGGATTGTTGATCTAACGAAAATGGTCATAACTCCTTCATTATAGGTCTAATTTAGATGATCTTTTGGTTGTTAGAAAGATAGCTCCGTGAACTTTAAAATGGCTTTGGATCATCTCATTTGAGCACATTTTGGGTCTACTTTTGAGTCATCAAATGGTGTCCAAATGAGATTGTTCAAAAGTCATTTTAAAGTTTATCAAGTTATCTTTCCAATGACCAAAAGATCATCGAAACTGGACTTGTAATGAGGGAGTTATAATAATTTTGGTTGGATTGGTGATCCATAGTGTATATCGATGATCCACAATGAATATCAAACTTTAGACCCAATTTTGAAAAATCAAATGGTGTTCAAATAAGATAATTCTAAATCTATTTTAAAATTCATCAAGTTATCTTTTCATCGGTCATTTTCATGCAAAGTCTCACTTGAACACATTAAAGTCCTTTAAAACATTAAGGGACATGGTCCACTCTGATGTTTGTGTCAAATCCACCCCAATCACCTGATGCGCCACTCAATTTTAGCCATAGAATCCAATTATTATTAGCTTAGTCTATGATTCAAGTGGGCCATACAGAGGAAATAATAATGCTCGCTCTATTTCCTTTTGCGTGGCCTATCTAAATCAAGAATGGACCTGATATTTTATCCCAATATCTAAATTCTTTGTATCTAATGATTAGAATGGATTTTATATAACCATTATGGTGGGCTCTAAAAAAAAAATCTAGGGTGAGTTTCCATCTCCCAACCTTTTCCCTTATATGGTCAAACTAATTTTTATGCTCTATAGTTAAATTGAAGTACCACAGTACTTAGTAATCACGGTGGATTTCATTTAAAGACAATGGTGGAGCCCACCAATTATTGAATCCAATGCCAACTTTCCACACACATATACACACACACACTTTTTACCTCCCTCCACTGTTTTAGCAGTGACAATCAACCCCTAAAATTGCCCGCCCTTCGGCCTGATGGACTCAAATTCTTTAAAACACTAATATGATGCAGCGTGTGAACGTGTGGTTACAAGAATCGAGAGCTCATCATCACCAATCTATGAAATAATTCAAGCTCTCATTTTTAAAGAACTTCTACCATATATGCCTTTGTAAAATAATCATCACTATAGATTTAGGTACACATGAAAATGAAATTAAAAATTTTGGGACTGAGAAAACCGTCATCGCTTGAAAAGCTAAAGTGACCGGTCATTGCCTCCAATAAAAAACAGCCAATCTTTGTTGGGCCCACCGTCTTATAGATTTGAATCCACTCATTCTGTCAGATGATGACTCTGATTAAATCACCGTACATACGATAAGATAATCCAATGGAAACAATGTATATTTGCAGTTAAAACCTTTTAAGTTCAAGCGATGTGGCCTGCGAGAGTTTTGGACGAGGCTGATTTTTTTATTTTACCTTTACCCCAGAAAAACACATCTAATGAACGTGTTTGATGAAAGATACATACTATGGCGGCCCCATACAAACCTATGGCTGGCATGCCACTGCAAAATTTCCCTATGGTGTGGCTCACTTAAAAGGTGGATTTGAGTGAGTTTTGGCCCCAGAGCGTAGCTTAGATGAGCACACTCGATTAACGGAATGGATGTCATATAGACAGCATGGTGGCCCCATGGAGCTTGAGTGTTGGAATAAAATAGTTTTGTAGACCCGTGGTTGTTACCGAGCATGGACCAAAATCACAAAACATCTGAAAATCCCAACCATCAAACTAGGCGCTAGAAAATGAAGGTGCAAATTCAACGGTCTAGATCATACGGTAGAGATTGTCAACCCACAGTATCAGAATGGTATCGAGACTAGGGTATCATCCATCCACAGTGGGGCCTACCATTTGGACAGTCTGGATTTCATTACATGCATGCATCACCATTAGTGGAGCCCTTTCCTTCTATCAAGTTGCCTAATTACATCCCCCTTTCCCTTTCTTTGCTTTCCATCGTCTTGTCTTAGTCGTCAATTTCTGGGCCCCACTTAGTAGCTGGATCCCACTACGATTCTCAACCGTACGACAAGGAACCCATGTGGGACCCGTCCTCAAGGCGAAAATAGAGAAGAAGTGATTATGGGCCAGCTGGCACGTGTACTTCAAATCAAGGTCACGTGATCAAGATGCCACCAAGAATCCACCATGCAGACTAAGATATCCAGCTTTGTACGTCACTGGAGAAGGGTACACAACACAAATGTCTAAAATGCCCATGCGCATTTTTCCTTTTTACCATTAGCTGAGGTGGCAGTAGAACGGGTTCGGATCGGGTCAGGAATTATGGCCGGAGCCCAATTGCCCTATGGCCCGATTCGATCCGCTTACGATTCATCGAGCCCAACACCTGACCTGACCCCAATCCCACCCGACCCACTTAAAATTCATGAAGGCCATGTCTGGCCTGACCCATTTAATTGCAATCAGGTCAGCTGAACCCAACATAAGATCCATTATCCTATGGCCCAACCCAACTCACTTAGAATTCATCAAGCATAAGCCCAACCTGACCCAATATTTAATTATAACCGGGTTGAACCCAATCGATGTCCCACTTCAAATTCATCAAGCCCAAGCCTGACCCAACCTGACCCAACGCATTTTATTGTAATTGAGTCGGTTGAACCCATGCATTATCATGTGGCCTAACTAATCCACTTAAGCTTCATCAAGCCCAAGCTGGACCCGAACCAACTCATTTTATTATAATTGGTTCTATCAAACCAACCCGTGACTCATTAAATTCATCAAGCGCAAGCCCGACCCGACCCATTTAATTGTCATGGCAGAGAACAAACCAGTGACACACTCTCCTGTGGCCTGACCTGACCCACTTATAGTTCATCAAACACAAGCTAGACCTGACCCGATCGGCTTAATTATGATGTGCAGGGCTTGGGGTGGTTGAGTTGTCACATAGGTTAACCAGTCCAACCTACTTGTGAAGCTGGGCTGGCTACAATAGAATTGTGACCCATCTAAGTGGACCAGGCTTCGACTAAACCCTACCATCCTGACCCGTCCTGACCCAACCATAAGATTATCATGATGACCCAACCAGACCCCAAACCCAAAACAAAATAAAGAAAATTAAGAGACAGAAATGATTTATTTATATGCTCCTTCATTCATTAGGCTCCATTGCGCATACCATTAACTGCATTGTCTTAAACTACAGCCACAGTGAGTTGGGTCTTTTTAGTTGAGCCAGACCCAATTATAATTAAATGAGCTGGCTCAAATTGGCCTGGTCTTGGCTCAATAAATTTTAAGTGGGTTGGGTCAGTTTCAATTAAAATTCTTGACATGGGTCTATTTAAATATAATAAATTTTTTAAAATTTATTAGACAACGTTCACATTGCTAAAAATAAAAAATATAAAATTTTCATAAATTAACCCAATATCGGGCTCTGATGTATCATTGTGCACATGATTAGTGGTCCACTAGGCATTGGGGTAGAGGCGTAATAAACCGGTGTGATCTCGTGGAAGAATAGGCAGTGTAGAGACATGTTCGGTATTTAAAGAAAACAAATGGCAGTTGGGGTCATCTTACACAACTAGTTAGAAGGCCAAGGTGAGACGCTGCTGGCAGGCATCATCAAGCAGGCGGTTTGTCTCTTTCGCCTGCGAGAGGCCGTCCTGCTCCGAAGACCCTTCGAGATGGTGGGCCCCCCATGTTACCTAATATGACTGATGACGTGGACTTTCCACTTCCAAGCAGCTTGCTTTCACAAACTGCCAGGCAACACCACTGTCGGCCAGCCGGAGGAAAACCACGAGAATGAATGTTTCCTGGGAATGCAAGCTGGAACGTATTTACCATCCTACCATCTCCGGCCTGACGTGGTGGGCCCACCCAGATGCAGTCCACGTGAACGGACGGCGGATTGGGCAGGCATCGACGATAGAGCCACGTGAGAGGATGGTGGTTTTCTAAAAACTGGTGCTAATTGGTTTGATATTTCAAGTGGTTTTGGGAAAAATAGTACGTACGTGGGCCCACATACGGCAATTTGGATGCGTAATACGTAGTTATACATGTGCATGCATCTTTCTCCGTGCGTCATCATGCATGTATGTCTTGGTGTTTGACACACGTGGGTCCCACCAGTTGTGGACCCATTACTCAAAATCGATAGGTACCGTCCACTCGAGAAATGAAGTGATCGGACAGTTCTAACCATCCAATACTAAAATTGTTTTGGACTGTCCACTTGGTCTAATCCACTCGATCAAAGGACAGTGATGGGAGAGCTCTAACCATCCATTTAATGGCCTTCGAAGGCCTTTTGGATAAAAGCAAGGTCAGACTGAAAAGACTGTTTAGGTCATGTTGTCTTTGTGAAATGCGGGAGTTTTTGTCTTTAATAACTTATCATATTCCTTGTTTTCAAGTAAGGTGAAATAAGGACTAAAGATGCAGTGCTTCTTGAATATTCACTTGTGAGAAACCACCATCTTTCTCTTTTTTTTTTCTTTTTCTTTGGTTTATTAAAGATAAGAAAATTGATAATTTTTTGCATGATAGAACATTTTTATCTTGTTTAGATAGAAAAAGAAAACATTAAACTTCAAAATACAATAATTATCCAAACACCGTAGTTTATTCTCACTTGTGACATATGAGTTACTTTTAAAACAAAAATGAAAAGTTTAAAGTGTCTTTTCTCAAGGCTTTATTTAAGTTTCTACTTATTATCCAAACAAAACACTCAAAATGGGTCCTTACTCTTACTCCGGTGGTAGACTCTCGTGAGTTTCAACACCAGGTCAAGGGTTCAAGTACCCATAGGTGGTGAAATTCTACTACGGTGTGAGTGTGTGGAGTAGGTGTGCGTGTGTTAAAAAATAACAAAAAAAAAAATAAAAATAAACAAACAAACAAACAAAACAAAACACTCAAAATGAAATCTTTGAACACAGTTGGGAAACAATCTTGAAAAATTATCGATCAGGGATAATCTTTACGGTTTTCATTTCTTTTCCCACCATTTATACATTTATATAGGCCTTAAAATTAATGGTTCAACTTATAAGGATTAGATATAATCCATTTGAGTGGAACTCATGAATTCTATGTGAATTGGAATCAAACTCACAATTATCATGGAATCTTCTAAGTCAATGGCTTAAAGTGTGATTCCAAACCATATGGGAGCCTTTCAACTACTTACACTCTTAGATCTTGACATTCTCCCTTGACCTTCACTTCATCTGTTCAGTAAATGGTCCATCTCCCAGTATTAGTGAGCCACCCGAGAAGGTAGCTGTTACAGCGAGCAGCTGGAGCAGCAGGGAGTCGAGGATCAAGACAGTAAATAAGATAGAAGAATGAGCCAGGCTCCCGGTGAAGTAGAGGCTCGTTGGTTGCTGAAAAGTCGTTGTGCACTAGCACGCTCAGTAGTTTTGAAGCTGGGTTATTAATCTTTTGAGCTTTCTCCCTCTCAAAAAAGTTTGGAGGTCTCGGATCCCGGAGACCCATCTTGGATCTTAACATCAGGAGCTAGATCAGTTCCCGGTAAACAAGGCAGAAAATCCAGATGAATTAAAATACTTTTTTTTTGTTAGCTTGTTAGTACACCCCACTATCAATATACACTCATCTGTTAGCCACCCCCACTAGGGAATCAATACCAAGACCTCGGTGTTGAAACAAGGTATCTTCACTCAGTCCAGATGAATTAAAATACTTGGCTATTTTTGTCACTATGCATATAGATTCCATATTAATTTAAAATTTGTATTTGGTAAAGACTTTTAAAATGTGGAGAATTAAGTACATGTGGGATCTCATGGACCTATTGTTGTTTATAAAGAAAATTGAGTAAGGATGTACATGCTTAGTTAAAACTACTTATGATTATAATAAATTAAGTTTGAACTAGACAAGTATCTCTCTAACCATATTGAGGTAGTCGCGGAAGAGATTGTGACGGCTGACACTTTCTTGCATGCATGACATGCATTTTATCAATTCCGACATGTGGTCCACTGTGATGTTTTTGTGAAATCCACCTCAATGACCTAGTGGGTCACTCCATTTAAGCCATATAGCCTAAAAATCAACTTGTTCCTTATTCAGGTGGACCACAAGATTAGAAATAGTATACAAGGGGTCCCACTCCTAATTGTTTCCCTTTATATGGCATACCTAAATCACACACCGGACTGATTTTTGGATTCTATTGATAAATTGAAGTGATGCATGCACTTAATGATCAGGGTGGATATGTAAACATCACGATGGCCCCACCAATACCTGAAGTCAACTTTAGCCATTTTCATGTTGGAGAAGTGGTGGCGTTGACCCACAGGCTTTAAAAAATTGCGTCCCACCATGATGTTTATATAAAATCTACTGTAATCAACAGGCGCGTCACTCAATTTTCGTCATAGGGCCTAAGTATCAACCCAGTCAATGATTCAAGTAGACCATATGATTGGAAACAATATACGAGCTGGTGTACCTCTTTCAACGATTTCTCTTTGTATGACCCACATGAATCATGGATCGAGCTAATTTTTGGGCCTTACAGTTAAAATGAGGTGATATAATCGGTGATTAGGTGAATTTCACATGAACATTATGATGGGGCATACTAATTCTTGAAGTCAGCTACTCAGTCATTTTCATGCAGAAGTCAAGACTTGAACCCATCTAAGCCATAAAAATACTACGGGACATGTCGGCCATCATGTTTATGTAAATTTCACCCTGGTCGCTAGATGCATCATTCAATTTTAGTCATAAGGCTCAAATATTATTCAAGTGGGCCATGTGAAGGGAAACAGTAACGTTCACTCTCTAAACTATTTCTTTTCATGTGGCCCATTAAAATCAAGAATGAACCTGATTTTTTATTCCAAGGCCAACATTTTAGCTTTTTATCTAATGATTGGAGTGTATTTCATGTAATCAACGCAGTCAGACCTTAAAAAAATCAAGGGTGAGCATCTTCTCCCAACTTGTCCCTTCACACACCCAACCTACAGTCACACACCCACTCACACACCACGTGGGCATTCGCTCCCTGCTCTCGTTGTTGAAACTCTTGTAAGCCTACCACCCATCAATCATAAAGCAAGCAGATTTTTAATTATGCTTTACGGCTAAAATGAGACAATATACTTAGTGATTGGGGTGGATTCCACGTAGACATCATGGTGGGGTCCAACAATGCCACCATTTCTACTATGGAAATGGATTGGCTAGTCCCCCTGCCACCAGCCAATGGTTGGTGGTCGGTGCTCTGTGGTCCCATTATGATGTATGTGTTTCATCCATGTTGTCCATCTATTTTTTAAGATCATTTTATGGTAAGAGAAAAAAAATTAAGTATATCCAAATCTCAAGTGGACCAGATTACAGGAAACAGTGTTGAATAAACGTCACCATTAAAAACCTTTTGGGGGCTATAAAAGTTTTGGATCAAGCTGACCTTTGTTTTTTCCCTTAATCTGGCCTGTATGACCTAATTGACAGATTGGATGTCAAATAAACAGTACAGTGGGCCTTATGAGGATTTTAATGGTGGATATCCAGTCACTATTGTCTTCCTGTGGTGTGATCCACCTGAGCTTTATATCCCTCTCATTTTTGGAATAATCAAGCCCTGAAATGATCGGTAAAAATGGATGAACGGAATGGATGAAACACATACATCATGGTAGGGCCCACAGAGCACCGACCACTAGCCAATTGCTTTGAGCAAATGATGATCGGTATCCCATCCATTGTATCTGAAACAGACGGCTATGGAAAAGATGTCTGGAGTTAGATTGATAGGCACATCCCATTGCATGATTTTTAGAATGGTGGGCCACAGAGTGTGGGCTGGACCTATGTAGCGGTACAGACGATGATTGATTGGACAGTCGTCCAGGCGTCCCCAGCTAGGATGCCAAAAGCTGTCCATAAACACATTACACATCACACTACTTTGTATGCGTCATTGCCAATACACCACCTTATTTAATTTTAAAGTTGAAAGATAATGACCATCCACGTCATGCACCCAGTCGCACTGTACGTACATACACGTGGCACAATCCAGACATAGGATTAGAGACGGCTCTGGCCTCACCCAAGATGGTGTAGCCCTTACCATGGGGCCCACCATGATGTAAGAATTTACATCCACGCCGTCCATCTGTTTTGACAGATCAGTTCATATGTTTATTTTGTTGAATTTGGGCTAACCTGTCCATCATATTAACAATAATAAGGCAACAGCCGTGAATTTCTACTGTTTTTTTGGGACCCACTAAAAGGAACGGTTTGGATTTTGGTACATGCATACCATGTGTACGGAATTATTGGGGCTGAGTACTGATGCTCATACTCTGCCAGAGCATATTGGGTCTTGTGATTATTAGACATGCAGTAAAGTAAATGACACTCAATGGCTATAAGATTCTTCCTACAGGTTTATTGAAGCAAGTTGCAATGCCAGTTGTATGGTGCATGATTTTTACCAGAAATATCAGCCGCATATCGTGGGGTCTATCATCTTTGAAAGACATGTCCACCCATAAATCGGAAGCGGATCGCGTCGTGTGCCACACACCACCGACTTCAGTGGTGTGTTGACGTCACCAAATTATGTGGGGTCCATCATGATGTATGTGTTATATCCAGACCGTCCATTTATCACGTGAGATCATTTCAGGGCATGATCCATGAAATGAAGCAGATCCAAGTTCAAAGGGATCAAGTGGAGATTGAACACCAACCACTGAAAACCTGCTGGGCCACAGAAGTTTTGGATCAAGTTGAGATTTGTGTTTTTCCTTAATTTGATCAGTGTGACGTTATTAAGAGACTGCCAGACTGGATTGCAAATAAATATCATAATAGGCCTTAGAAAGATTTCAAAGGTGAACATTATTATCCCCACTTCTTCTTGTGTTGGGTCTACTTGAGCTTTCCAATCTACATGATTTTTAAAATAATGTCTTAAAATAAGCTCGAAAATTGGATGGACTATGACTTAATGATGTTAACACACCACCAACGTCTCTGCTTCCTAAAAAATTGGGAGGCATGAAACAGCTCCTAAAAGCAGTGAGCTGCCCTGTGGCAGCCTAAAATGTGGACCCCACGATGAGAGTAGGTGTCCCACCCAATATACCAAGTTACCTGTCTCTACTTGAGTAATTTATAAATTCGGACCGCACGAGGCGGCGCAGATTCTTAAAGTATTCACTTTTAACAAGTGGGGTCCATTGGTTGGTGATTCGAACCTTTGATATGATGGGCCTTGTGTTGAAAGATATGCTCCAAATATCTACGAAATTGGAACGTTTAGAAAGGAGAATAAGACAAGCCATTCCCAGACACTCAGCTAATTAAATAATCCTTATTCCATCTAGGACATCAATGTCGAGAAAGGAAATGAAGACAGGCTTTGATTGGGCCACTTCACCTGGCCTGGCTTGGCACTGGCAGCCCAACCTTATACGGACATAGGGCTTGGGCTCTTAAACTCGGCCTGAGTGCTGCGCCTGAGCTTGAAATCTAAGTCTAGGATTAGTGTCTAGGTTGGAATAGGATAAGGTAAAAAATGAATGGCCTGGCTGACCGCATTGGCCGGGTTCAACCGTAGAGTTGATCACACTGTGATTGCTTTTCATTTTAAGTACACGTGTAGTTTAAAAACACATTAGTTGAGTCCAATCATCAGTGTCTATGTTGGGCTAGGCCAAGGCCAAAGATGAGTGGCCTGGCTCAGCACATCGGTCTAGTCCAATCAGTGTCTAGTTTGGGTTAGGCGAAGGCTAAAGATGAATGGCCTAGATCAATATATTGGCCAAGCCCAATCATCATATGTATTAAAATGAATCAAGAGATGTTGTCGCTGTAATCTGACATACAAAAACAATTAATTTTGGGGGTGTGGCCATTGATGGACTTGCAAAGAATAAGGAAGATGTGGATAATAGAGGGAGTGTCGATGACGGCCATGGACCCTTTGATGCCTAAGCTAGGCTGGTAGACTTAGATCAAATACTAGAATTTCAGTTTTGAGCTTATATTCTTTTCGTTTAGGGTGATTGTATTTATAAGATCTTTGGACAATTCTAAAACTGTCATTTCTTAATGGGTTACATTGGAGAGTCACTGTTTAGATGAGAAACTGCTCTCGAGCATGTCCCCGAGCTCGCTCGGGTGGTGTTATCCTCAGCCGAGATCATGTCAAACACTCATTTTCTAAATTTGGGATGTAATTCTCTCCGAGTTACTCACACCACCTTGACGGTGATTGGTTGGATCAACTTGGAATGTGGAAGAGCTCGGATTTCAAGCTCATTGCCTTCCGTATCCTTTGCTTGTGTCATTGATGCTCTTGGTAAGATAAATATTCTCCCAACAAGCTTTGTCCTCGAATAGCTCAGCTCAATAGCTTATTTCTACATCGCAAAAATTGTTCGTTCTATCTTTAAGTCATGTGCTCTAATAGTTTGGCTCAAAGACCCGTCGATGGTTCTTCTGCCTGGGCTTTTGATTACACTAATTCAAAGGCACTTATCTCATAGTTAAGTGATTGACCGGTCGTTCTTCCCTAAGGGTTCTTCCCGTGTTAGGGACTAGTTCGATTCTCCCTGCAACTGTTGAAAATTATACAGAATAAAGTATTTCTGTAAAATATGGAAACCGAACAATTACTATGATCAAAACTAAGGACAGGCTGAAGCACGTCTGAAACGCTGTCCTTAAAGCATTATTTGCCCTTACTCAAATGAATTGAGTATGCTGATAGGTTACAGGCAAATTGCTCTTAGGATACGATAGGCCTGGTGTGGGTCTGCGTTCAGCAAACACGAAGGCCCACCAAATGAAACTCTTATACACACTATCTGGCAGAATTACAATATAGAAAAATTCCCAAAAGAGAAAGAAATAGAATAATTTTCTTTTGATTTAGACCACTGCACTGGTCAGTACTTCAACCACTAGTTTGGTTGAACCGTTCTAGATCACACTGTTGATCTATTCTTCTAGTAAAGGTTTAACCCTTACTGTCTTGCTGGAACTACTAGAGTATAGGAGAGGAGTAGTGGGCTGTCTCAGTTCGTATGGGTCTGCTGGAGTGGATTTTGAGATGGTTTGAAAACCCATCTAGGCCCTCCTTTTATAGGCTATGGTGGCTGGGGGTTATGGTGTAGGAAAATAAATCCCATGACCGTTTTCTAGCTATTGGAGAAAACTAGCCGTTTTATGGCCGTTTTCTAACTGTTATGCATGAGCCATTAAGCTGCTGCATGCTGACTGTTGTGAGATAGCAGCTATCCGTTTTCTAGCTGTTGGATTAGCCATGTAGCAGTTACAGCTGGACCCTACACTAATGGCACAACTGTTACAGATCTGCTGCAACAGCTCTATTTTTCAAATCTCTATATATACTGGAGGACTCTCATTTAGTCATCTAGTTTCTCTTCATCCAGCCATCCGCCTTAACCACTTAGTCGCACAGCGACTCGCTCCGGTTTGCGAAGGGAGCGACACAATGCGCACGTGCGAAGTGCAAAGTGCGCCACTAGCGCCTCTACAGCCACACTGCCTTACATGCCCACGCCCTCGCACCGAGCCCGTGCCCGAGACCAAGACCGAGGTCCATAGTCCACGGACTAGGTAGGTAAATATTATAATACTCCACTATTTTCATTTAAACCAAAGATTTTTCTCTTCCCTTTCCCATGTGGGACTATTCCCAAAAACTCACAAACGGTGTTTTTTTCAAATAAAATAATATATTATATATATTATTTTTATTATTAAAATATATTTAAAATCAATATTTTTCAACAGCAACAAGAGGAATAGATCATTTAAAGATACTGATTCCTATGATTGCTTCTCATTTAACGTGTGTGGTTTAAAAAGACTTGTGTCAGTCAGAGATGAATGGCATGACTTAGGACATTGGTGGGTCCAATCACCGAGTGTCTAGGTCAAGCTCGGCCAAGTGCAATCATCAAGATAAGAGGAATAGATCATTTGCAGATAGCCATGATTGCTTCTCATTTTAGATGGGTCATGAGAACAGATTTGTGGGCACCTAGTGGACCATTAAAATGAAAAGCACCATGAACTCAGTAAACAAAATCTTGTTGATCAAAGGCTAGGATCCTTCAATCAAATATAAGTTTTGGGTCCCAGCATATTTGCAGTAGGCCCCATGAATTGAACCGTTAAACAGAGATACGTGTTGGCAATCCGTACCATTTTTAAAGGTCCTACAGCCGCCCGGGATACATGTTGGTGATCCATACCATTTTTAAGGGTCATGCAGCCACCCGTGTACGGTGGAAAGCTTTTGAGGTCCTAATTGATGGCCACCAAATGAATGGTTCAGATAAATGCCACTCAACGGCCACTGCTTAAGAAGTACATATCCATTATTTAGACATTGGGACTGCCCAATCAATTATCTCACTTGCCTTTGATGATCTGGACAGCTTAATTTTAGTTACATGTGCGACATGTGTACAATTCTGGAGAACATGCATATGATATGAAATTTCATACTCTTCTCGAGTACCGTTCGCTCCCAAAATTTGACATTGTGGATGTACCAAGTACGGAAGAGGACAGATTAGAATTCATGGTGCCAGTTAACAAAAGTGCGGATCACAGCGCACGTTAGCATTTTTGCCTCGAACGCGCCTTTCACGTATTTTCTGCGTACGCGGATCACCACACCGACTCGGATTGCCTATGCCCTCGCCACCGGAACTTCCTGTGATCAGAAGCTATATGGGCCGTCCATTGGATTCTCAACCTCACAATAGGACAGATTCCAAAAAGCAGGCAAATTAAAACTCACGTGGATCACACGACAGGAAGCCATGAGAATGAAATGTCAACCGTTGAAAATTTCCTAGAGTTCACCATGATACTTTTATGCCATCCAAACTGTTCATAATTTTTTTAACAATGTGGTAAACTATAGGCACAAATATAATACTAATTCAAAACTTTTGTGGCCCCAACTAAATTTCCAATGGCAGGCATTCATTGCACGTTGTTCCTTTTTTCTGGCGCAGATGAGTTTTGATGTTGAATAATGTCTTAAATTTGTAAATCAATTGATCTTCCAATGACAACTCAATGCCACATGATAGTTGGATGCCATTGAGCATACTTCAATACCATTAAAAAAATTGAAAATCTCACTAATCATTGCTAGACACTTTTGGTGTCCTACTCGATGTTATCGAAATGGGTTCGATGCCATCGAAGTCCCATCAAGAAAATCCAAAAAATACATGTTTAGCCACTGGAATGTTTTGGTATTTAGTTCGATGCCATCGAAGGTGTCATCAAACGATTGTACAGATTTACGTAGAATTGTGTAAATGCGGAATTTGTTTCCTATGTCGATTGTGATTCACCTAGAGGCTATATATTTGGGTGTAATCAGGAATAAGGGGTATCAAAGAGTTTTTAATTAATTCCTAAGGTTTCAAGGGTGTAGCTTGGATGATTCAAGGCTTGTTTGAATCGGGTAATCTTTCTCTCGTAATTTTTTGCTTTTAAAGTGCATATCTGTCGCTTTGAGCTGTGGTTTTTTTCTCGCAAAGGTTTTTCCCCATAAAATTCGGAGTGTCTTGTGATTGGACTTGATTGTGTGATTGGAGTACTTTTCTTGATTCATCTCTATGTGCTTCCGTGGTTCCCCAATAAATGGTGTTATAGCTAAATGTTGGGGCACATATTGAATTTGAAAGCATAGTATCAATGGCTTTTAATCATAAGTTCAATGTTGAGAAATATAATAATTTTGAACTTTGAAAGTTCAAGATGACCGGTCTCCTAGTTTAGTAATGATTGGATGATGCGTTCCTTGAGAAGAGACCAAAATCTTTGACAGATAATGAATGGAACAGATAGATAAGAAAACAATAACCTCTATCTAATTATGCCTAACGGATGAGGTCGTATACAATGTTACGAGAGAGAAAACTACAACAAGTATGTGGGCGAAATTATAGGATATCTACGTGAAGAAATTTCTTAAGAATCATATATACTTGAAGCTTCGGTTGTTCAATCTGAAGATAGCAGAGTGAGGTGATGTTGAGGCCCACATAAGTAACTTTAACAAGATGATTTGTAAATTGATGGATGTGGATGAAACAATGAAGGATGAGGATCAGTTATGCATCTTATTGAATTTTCTCTCGACTTCGTACAAGTCATTCAAGGACTCGTTATGTACCGGTAGATCGATCCTTAGTGTCGATACCATTATTTCGACCCTTCATGAAAATGCAATGATAAAGAAAAGCGGTAATGTGGGTGCCTCTACTGATGCATTGCTTATGAGGGGGCAGAATTCTGAGCGGGACAATGGATCTTCTTGATCGATGTCCAAATCCAAGGGCATGAGCAAATGAAAGTTGAAGTGCTGAAACTGTGGGATGTCTGGGCACATGAAGAAGAATTATACAAATTCTAAGGCAAGAAAAAATTACTTAGAGGCTTCTTTTAGGGAAGCCAACATTGCCGAGCCTGAGGAAGGCATGAATGAAAGTTATGTGTTCAATGTCCTTGGTTGGGCACTTCTATGATGATCGAAAGGATTAGTGAATTTTGGATATTGGTACATCATATCACATGACTCCTCATCGGAGTTGTTTCACCAGTTACAAAGAGTGATGGTGGCCAGGTATTTGTGGGCAATGATAATGCCCGTAATGTGACCACTATATATGCTTGTATTTGTGATTGTGAATTGTGTACATTTATATTAATATTTATGTGATTGATTAGTTGAGTTGTCTGAATATATGAGTTAAAATTCACTATCTATATAGACTAGATGCTTAATTGGCACATCTTGTGTAGTCTATGTGATTGGACCCACTTTAACTTGGAAGCTTTAGTGTTATTTTTTCTTACTTGTTTAA
This sequence comes from Magnolia changhungtana, assembly GCA_030180095.1. Lineage (NCBI taxonomy): Eukaryota > Viridiplantae > Streptophyta > Magnoliopsida > Magnoliales > Magnoliaceae > Magnolia > Magnolia changhungtana. The sequence goes on along the minus strand of JASAUF010000165.1, from coordinate 1,793,316 downwards.
ATTTGTAAATTAGTTAAGTAGGCAATTAGATTTTAATTATAGAATTTTAAAGTGCTCCTAATCCCACGTCCTCTAAGTGTTAGCAATAATTACGTAGTTCCACCAAGCTTTTGCACGTGTCATGGTAGACTAATCCATGCAATTTCACTATAAATAGATGACATGTCATTCAAATATCTGTGATGCTTCTCAAATATCTTCTATGACACGTGGCTTAATCTACACTATTCATCTAATCCATACGAATTTTGGTATAAACAATATAAAATAACCGGTTGATTCAACATCCAAGTTGATATTCCCGAATATATATCTAGTCCACTAATTTGATGAACCACACTTAAATGAATGGATATTCCCAAAACTAAAGACATTTTGGGTACACTGTGAATATTGTATTGCAGAGTATGAATTTACACTATTCCCGATGGACAGGCCCAAAAGTAATATTACAAAATGGATGGATCGTGTGGATATAATACCTATAGATGAAATTACATTCATCTATATCTAACCATTGAAATTCCTGTACATGCGGTTGTGAGTATGAAAGAGGACCCATGAACTTTTTAATGTTGGGGATTCAATCGAGATTATTTCCCGTGATGTGGTCCACCTGAGATTTAGACCTGCTCAATTTTTCGGTCATGACCTAAAATAAACTTTCAAAATGTATGGACAACATAGATATAGGGAAAATACATCACGGTGAGCCCACAATCAGGGATCCCACCCACCCGCGAAGCCATGTGGCTTGACTAAAACTCGGAACTAACTGTGTGAACGAGACCAAGGCGCCCATCTCAGGCCGTCAAACTGATTTTCCAACTTATTTTAGAGCATGGTCAAGAGTCAAGGCTGAAGCAGATACAAATTTCAGGCGGACCACACCACATGAAACAGTTGTTGTTGATGGATCAAAGCTAATATATATATATATATATATATATATATATATATATATATATATATATATATATATATATATATATATATATATATAATATAAAACCTATTAATAGGTTGGATGTTCAGTAAGGGCAGGGCCATTTAGATACCACCAAATAAGCTTTTTTTTTTTTAAATAAATAAATAAATAAATAAAAAATACTTACAACAATAAATAACTCATTTCAAATAAGTTTAGTTTATGATTAATTATAAGTAACTTTTTTATTTAAAAGTATATAATCATTTTAGTTTAAAAAAATTTTAACTTTTCTTTTTTACCTAAGTTGTTGAAGAGAGGCATAAGAGACCAGAGAAGGGAAAAGCTGAAAAATTGATTGTTTACCAAATACATCATCGTGTTCTTATGGGCTAGGCTTGGGCCTGAAATTAGGGGTATCTTGGAATTTATGGGCTAGGCTTGGGCCTGAAATTAGGAGAAATTAGGGGTATCAATGGGTTATGCTTGGGCCTGAAAAATCAGAATTTTGAATAGGGCCAGCCAAACAACCCACCTCGAAACAGTTCAAAATCTGGACCGAGACCCATCTCAGGCTAAGCCCATTGACAGCCTTGGTAGAAACAAAGATTAGTTATTTGTGGCATATGTAACTTATCTTAAGCAACTTAAGTTCCAAACAGCCCGAAATTTGCATTTGATTAGCTTATGGTAGAATGCCATAAAATAAGAGAAAAAGAGATGGGCTTTTAGGATCTCACCCACACGGATGGTTTAGGGTCGCAGCGGAGCGGATTAGGTGAGACACCAGATCCAGCAAGGTGGGTGGGACCCCTGACCGTGGGGCTTACTGTGATGTATGTGACTACATGCACACCGTTCGTTCAAATTGAAAGCTTGTTTTATGGCATGAGCTAAAAAAATGAAGCAGATCCAAACCTCAAGTGAACGGTAACAAAGGAAACGGTGGTATTTGATCATTAAAAACTTCTCATAGGCCACACAAGTTTTAGATCAAGGTGGCATTGATGTGGTCTCTTCATTCATATCTTTGTGACTTTATCAGGCCCCGTGAAGTTTTTTAATGGTGGGGATTATTTTTCGGCCCTGTTTGGGCAACAGGATTAGAAGGGATTAGGTCGGATTGGATTCATCTGGTTCCGTGCCAATTCCACTCCAAGTTTGGCAAAGCTTGGAATTAGATCCGATGGAATTACATTGGGTCCCGTGCCAATTTATCAATGCTATTGTGTAGGTCCCATGGTGGGCTATAATAATTTTTGAGATTATTTTAGAGCATGGGCCAAAAATCAGGTAATTCTAAAGCTCAAGTGGACCCCCACTGTGGGGATTGAATACTTACCGGTTGAAAACTTTTTGGGGCCACATAAGTTTTGGATCTACCTTTTTTTCGGCCCATACCATAAAATGAGGTTACAAAACAAATGAACGGTTTAGATATAATACATATGTGTTATTCTGGTAATTTCAAATGATGGTGGGTATATCCATTCAATGTACCACCGTATTACCAACAAAGCATAGCATTAATCTAATCCCATGGAATCGAATCCCTCCACGAATAATGATATTTTTTTTAATACAATCCCACCTAATCCCTTCTAATCCAGTTGCCCAAACAGGGCCTAAGTGTTGAAACGAGGCATCTCCACTCAGCCTATCAGTTGAGCTATGGGTCAGGGTGTCTGGGGATTCCATCACTACTGAAGTTGACGCGGATTAAATACTGACACGTTGAAGTGACGTCACCAAGTTATGTGGGCCCCACCATGACGTATTGTTTGTATCTACACCGTCCATCCATATGGAAAGATCATATTAGGGTATGATTCAAAGAATGAATTAGATCCTAAGCTCGAGTGGACCCCACCACAGAAAACAGTGGGAAGAGTAACACACACCGTTAAAAAGTTCTAAGGGCCACAAAAGTCCTCGATCAAGCTTATATTTGTTTTTTCCCTTCTTTCATGCATGCGTTAACACATGAACAGGTTGGATCTCAAATAAACATCATAGTAGACCATGGAAAAGTTTCAACGCCTAAAGTGATCTCTCCAAATGTATGAACGGTGTGGATACAATACATACATCATGGTGGGGCCCACATAGCTTGTGACGTTCCGGTGCCAACGGCACGGAAGCGGATCGGCTGGTCTACCACACACAAGCTAGATAGGTGTGTATTGACGTCAGTAAGTTCTGTGGGTCCCATCATGTGGTATGTATTATATCCAAACCGTTCATCCATTTGGCAAGCCCGTTCTAAGCCTTGATTTGAAATATAAGGCAGATCTAAGTGTCAAATAGACCACACTTAAGAAAAGAAGTTGAAGATTGAACGTCTACTATTGAAACCCTTTTTAGTGTCACAAAAGTTTTTGATCAATATGAAATTTGTTTTTCCTCTTCATCCACGTATTTGTGACCTTACGAAAATATTGGATGGAAAATAAACGTTATGATGACCCCTACGATTTTTTTAAGGGTGAAAATCATTATACTCGCTACTGTTTGTGGTGTGCTCTATTTAATCTTTGTATATGATTAATATTTTGTATGACTCTCTAAAATGATCTCGAAAAATGGATGTACGGTGTGGATTTAATAAATACATCACTGTGGGGCCATGTAACTTTGATCTCCTTTGAACCGTTCCTACAACTCGGAGCTCGAGGAGCGTCGGCGCTCGTCTTCGTACGACACGTGCCTACCGCTTCCGTGCCAATGGCACTTCTGCAATAAATTTCAACATCAGTATCACTTCCCCTCGTCAAAACGGGCCCCGCAGCCATTTCTGTCGGGCGCGGATTAGCTACTGGCAGGTTGAGTAGGGAGACTCGCTACTGAAGTGACGTCATCAAGTTCCGTGGGCCCACCATGATGTATGTTTTGTATCCACACCTTCCATTCATTTGGAGAGATTATTTGATGGCAATATATAAAAAATGAGTTAAATCCAAAGCTCAAGTAAACCCCACCACAGAAAACAGTGTGACAGTGACGCCCCCCCCCCCATTAAAAACTTTTAAAGGCCTCAAAAGTTTTAGATCAAGCTGATATTTGTGTTTTCCTTTATTTCATGTCTTTTTAAACTTTTGAATGGGTTGGATTTCAAATAAACATTATGGTGGGCCTTCGGATAGTTTCAACGGTGAAAATCACTCTCCCCACTATTTTATGTGTGGGTCTATTACAGATTTTTATCTACTCATTCTTTAGCTCATGCCATAAAATGACATCTTAAAATGGATGGACGGTGTGGATACAACACATACATTATAATGGAGCCCAAATAACTTGGTGACGTCACTTCAGTAGCACACTCGCTACTCAACCTCTCAGTATCTAATCCGCGTCCATTTCTGTTATAGTAACAGATCGAAGTGGGGGCCACGAGTGACGGTGCAGACGATGCCGTCAAACAATACCAGGGAGAACTTTCTGGAGACAAAAAAAATATCTAGTCATTCCAAGATCCAGCCTGTTGATTCAATCGGACGGCTGGGAATTCCCATCACGCCCTATTTAAACACACGGTTTCTGGAGCCTTCGGCCCCTTTGTAGCGGCTTTTCAGTCTCCTCATTTCGCACGAAAGCGCGTAGTCTCGTGTTCGGAACTAGGAAGATGTAGTTTTTTTCCTTTTAAAAGCTTCTTTCTCTCTGTTTGAGGATTCTGGTATTGAAATCCGTCGACATTCCATGGTTTTGGATTTGCATCTTCTGCTGTAATCTGGTCTGGTGTATTCAATGGCGGAAAGAGAAGGGAATAGCTGCGATTTTTATGCGGTTTTGGGGTTGAAGAAGGAGTGCTCGGCTTTGGAGCTGAGAAACGCGTATAAGAAGCTTGCTCTGGTCAGTATATCAGAGATCTTGTCGATTATTATTATTATTTTTTTGTTCTGTTTGACGTTGAGATTGTTAAGAAGTTTTGATTTCCGGAAATTTGAAATCTTTGGACGGTTTTTTGGTTTGCAGAGAGGAAAATTATCTTCTCTGCTTTTCTTCCCCTGTTTTGGGTGATTGAATTGCAAGTAGATTGAGAAATCTACTTTTCTTCCTTGTCATTTTTGTAATTTTGCTTCTTTGATTGCATAAAAGGAAAGATTGGAAAAGATCGTTCCTTTCATCGATTGGATCTGTGGGTACTTTTAAGATTTTTGTATAAAATCTTTCCCGATTGTTAAGAATTCCGGAATTTCTTTTTCTACTTTTTGGCTTCTGAAGAAAGATTGAAAAGGTCGCTCCTTTGAGGAAAGTAGTTCGAGATTTCTGGTTTTTCTGATTTTTGGTTCTTTTGGAATTTCCCTGAAAATAAAAATCTTCCTTATCTAAATGCAGAGATGGCATCCGGACCGTTGCTCTGCTTCTGGGAATTCAAAATTCGTGGAAGAAGCGAAGAAGAAATTCCAGGCAGTACAGGAAGCTTATTCAGGTAATTTCGGTGTTTTCCTCCCCTTTTTTTGATAGCTACACCCTACCTGTTTGATAGATACATCCATTGACTCGGCTTTTGGTGAAAAATAGTGCATGTAGCAACCATCCATGTTCACACTCTCAATACCATCCTAGTTGTGGCTATCTGTCTATCTGTGACTGAATGTGGACCATTGAAGGTAAATTTTGAATGGTTCATATTCAACTCCAAAAATCAACGGTCACAATGATCCTTTCTGTGTCATTTTTGGAACGTGAGGCAAATCAAGATATTGGCCAGAAGATGGACGGTTCCGATCATTGTGGATCTCTGCGTGTGGGTTGAGGGGCGGTTGCACGTGCTGGTGATTCTCCGTTGTCTCGCGAAACGAACTCAAAAAACAAACCGGATATCATATCCGCACCCCACCGACTTGATGGATACACCCACTCTTTCTACTTTTGGCGATTAAAGCAAGGCAACGCATTGATGTTGTATGAACAAAAGGTGTAGTTATTTATTACAAAAAGTAAAAATGATGGGTCCATTTATCATTGGAGTGGGTGTGAAATTGTAAAGGAAGGCCAACCCGAGTTGTTGTGATGTTTTCATGAAGCGAAAAACTTCGATACTCTGACGGAGTATGGTGGATGATACACAGGCACTTAGACAGGTGAGGCATACAAGTTAATTTAGATTAAACTGTCCAAATTATACATCCTAGTTTAAATGTATAAAATAACGTGAAAAACGTATGCTTGATCCGAATCTGAACAAAGATCATTAATGGTTGATTCTGAGTGCCTGAGTATCAAGAACCATACGCTTCCAGAGTATCAAATAGTTCTATTGTCATGTGACTCACGGAATGTGTTTTTACAGTCCTATCTGACGCGAGTAAAAGGTTTCTATACGACGTAGGAGCCTACGACAGTGATGATGATGAAAACGTAAGTTATTAGCATGAAACTCGGGACTACCTGAAATTGTAGTTCCCAAGGCAACTGCTGTGACGTGGGCCAGGGATCTGAACCGTCCATCCCTTGGCCCTGCTAGGCATTTGCCTGCCCGTTTTATGGGCTTGGGCAATAGTCTTCAGTGGGGCCCCTTGTGAGTTGCGCGCCCTTCGCCATTTTGCCTTTTTTAAAATCGTAGCCCTTCGATATTCGGGCCATCTAGATCTAAGACCCGCGTCAGGAGGTGCATTATAGAAAGATGCGTCTACGAAACGAATGGCTAGAATTTTCCTTTGCAACTCATGTTTTTCCCATTTCGTATTCATTGGCGGACGCGCCTCCTGAACGGTTTCGATCGTCCGTTTGCATCTTCCAGCTAGCAGGCTACGAATTGAATTTCAGTAGCCCGCGGACTACGAGACCGTCTTTTTTTCAAGTCCCTAACTTAACTATGTTTCGCAATCTGATGGGGTGTTTTTGCAGGATATGGGCGATTTCTTAGGGGAAATGGCTGCTATGATGAGTCAGAGCAAGCCCAATGTAAGCGATTGCATCCATCTATTCATAACATGCGCGTCATGCGAACGGGCCTTAACGTACGCTCACCGTTACGTATTTGGCCTTCGGGAAGTCCTATGACCCCCCATCTACTGTTCCGTACGTGCTCGTCAGCAGTTCTTATTTTAGTGCACTCAGACGGGCCCCCTCACTACGGTAGGCGTATTGCGCACTATGCGTAGTCTAAAAATATAGGGGATTCATTTTGCTTTTTTCTTCTGAATAATATAATAGAGGCTATACTCGCTTACTGTGGGACCCATCTTGATCTGTTTGTCTTACATCCACGCCGTCAATCCGTTTCTCCCGATCATTTTAGGCCATGAGCCCAAAAATGCAGCAGATCAAAATCTCAGATGGACTACGCCACAGGAAACAGTGGTGGTCGAATGCCCGCCATTAAAAACTACCTGGGAGCCAAAGGAACGTTTCTTTGCCATCCAAACTGTTGATAAACTCACAACAACCTGGATGAAGGGACCAGTCTAATATCAGCTTGATCCAAAACTTTTGTCTGTGGTGGGGTCCACCTGAGATTTGGATCTGCTGCATTTTTGGGCATATGCCCTAAAATGATCTGACGAAACGGATGGACGGCGTGGATGTAAGACATATACATCAAGGTGGCCCCCAGAGGCAGGTATCCACCTACCTCGGTGGATGAAGCCGGCGCCCTTATCCTATGTCCGCGTGACATTCATTTACTGTGGACCGTCACTTTTGGTTGGGCCTAATCCGAAAATAGACTGATGGGTTGGTCACATCTGCCGGATTGGATCGGCTGATTAATGCTAATCTTGTTTTATACACCGTCCGCCGTGGGAACCTTGTTTTGGATGGTCGGATCTAGGTACGTGCTTGCCACGTGTACAGTGGGTGTATATGCAATAGTGAAGGTTTTACTAGTAGCAGATCTGGGCTGTTCATCTAGTGGGGCCCACTGTTTTATATGCGGTGGCCTGGAAATCGGGCCTGTAGGTGCATAAGCTGGGCCACACTGGTAGGTTGGATGTCACGTGATTACCGTATCTAATTTAGGGCTGGGCACGTCCGCAGCGGGGCCCACCGGATGAACGGTTCGGGGGCGAAGTATCGTGTAATACGCGGTAGGCATCTACTGTAGATGCGTAGAATCGCGCGTGGAAATTTTCTACCATTGTTTTTTGAGTTTTTGTACTTCCAGAAACACCCCGTTGACATTGGAGTTGTTGGGCACAAAATCCAAGGGGCTTCTTTGGGAATTAATCGTAGGCTAAGGGTAGTTTCGGGAAATCCTTCCGATTTTTATTTTTATTTTGGAAATATGTAGGAGAATGGGGTGGAGAGCCTGGAGGAGCTGCAGGAACTGTTCGATGAAATGTTCCAACGAGACATGGACGGCTTCGGTTCCGCTTCTCAAAGCGCTTCTGACTATGACCCTTCCTCTTGCAATTTCTCCTGTTCCTCTAACAACAGCTGCGGCGGCAGCAGCAGCAGCAACAAGAGAGACTCCGCTGATATGAATTCGGGGAAGGCGAAAACCGTTGCGGCCTCTTTCGACTTCTCGGGCTTTGAATCGGGTCCGGGTTTTTGCGTTGGGGTGATCTCTCTTTCTTTCTCTTTGAGAAATTATCCAGTGCTCTTGCAGGATTATTTAAGTTAAAGTGCTCCTGGTTACTTATGGAAAATTGATTGATCGATCTGAACCGTTACAGTGGCCCCACGTGGCCTCTCTGTTGCACGGGCTTCTTAACACGTGTTGCAGTAAATTAATGCTCGACATCTCCGTTGTATCCCGTGGCCAGGATCATCATCTCATCCATCGTGGTGGGTCCCATCAACGGATGGGCAATTAAGAAAAGGAACCTTTCTTTTCATCTCTTTTTAAGTGCGGCCCATCGGCTTTGGGCCCATCTGGGATTTAAGTTCCAATCGTTTGTTTCCAGTGGAGGGTGGAAGGTTAGCATACCAAGAGCGATTAAGTCGATACCAGGAAAAGAAACAAATCTAGATCTTTCTACGTATTTAATCCGTATATATGTACGTTGCGTATCTAGAATTTTATACACGTGGTTTTTTGTCTTTTTTGTAGGCGGAGAATACGGAAGAAGGCTCGAGGGGTAGAAGCGGGGGTAAGCGAAGGAACGGTCGGAAACAGAAGGTCTCTTCTGGGCACGACGTGTCGTCCCGAAACGAGAAGATTTCGGCCTGAAATACCGATCCCTTGCGCCCTGTCTTCAATCTCTTCCATTCGCGACGGACCGAAACGGAATGGTTGCTTCTTGCTGGAATCCTTCTCCTTTCGTGGACAAAGAAGCAGATTGGAAAGCTGTTGTTGACAAACGCGGTGTTTCCTGTCAGATCAGAGCCAAAAGTCAGTTTGCGCTGTGGGGTCCGCGTTTTAAGCCCACCTCTCTGTTTTCTGATTCTCGAGTTTGGGATTTCAAGTTGCAAAGCTCTCTCGTTCTGTTGTTTCCATTACAGTTCAGTCGACTCGACGATTCCCGCAAGATTTCTTAACCACTGTTTGCAGTGGATTTGTAAAATGGGTATCTGAATTAGTATTCAATCCGATTTAGTTGTTGGTTGAAATTGTGTCCAGTGATCTTGATTTTCTTATTAGAAACTGTGTGGGGTTATATGAAAGCTGGATCCTCTACAAGTCCCATTGGAAACAAGCTGGGCGTGGGTCCCACAAGCCCTGGGCACCGCACCTAATCTGTCCATCAATGTCATCCTGCTATGAATGTTTGGACGAGTAAAAAATTAGGCTAATCTAACCATAGGCTACTACCTGAATTTCGTGTCATTATCCGTCCATTATTTTCTATGGAGCAACTTATTTAGTAATTGCATAGGCTTGATTTTTTTTAAACTGCATACCTTTGTATGTATGGCCTGACCTTTAAATTCACGTGGTGGCCCACTTGATGATTGGACAGGCATTATTATCAGTAGCACGTCATCAAACTTATATGGTTTGATGTTGTAGACACATGACATGGGATGATCATTTTAAAATTAGTTTAGAAATTGAGCATGCATCAAGTAATTCATATTAAACTGTCCAAATTATGGGTCCCATACTTTAGGTTAAAATGGGAAAAAAAAAATCTCTAATGGTCATATTTCAATAAGTTCCCATGAATCAAGGGTTAGAGTTATTCAATCAATCTGAAATTGTGATTATGATTTACGAAAACAAAGTGGATTGTACAGCTCACTTTAAATTGAGGCCACGCAAGCAATTTTCAACACCTGTGTATCAAGTGTCATATAAAGCTTTGGGAGTATCAAATAGCTCTCCATGACTTCTGGTTTGGGTCCACCATGTAGGATCTAAGTACAAAATATACAATTTGTGGAGTTGGTTCGCCATCTCTACCATATATAATACCTATGGTTTTAGATAACCTTCTCATGAACTGGTAATGGATTAAGGGAATTTATTCAAATGAGTTGAATTCATTTAGTTCACTGCAACAAGAGCTTCTCCCTATGTAGATTAGGGTCTCTTTTCTTTTTTTTTCTTTTTTTTTTTTTTGTTTATTTAAGAAATGGAAAGATATAAATGAAGAATATGTGTTAAGATATTATGTATTTAAAAAGTTATATGCATAATATAATATTTTGAATTTTGCTATGATATCTTATAAGATTTTATAATGTAAAAAAATGAGACACTGCCATTAACTAATAATAATAACAATAAATCCTCCTTGTCCCACCCCAAGACCATAATAAGGGACCTGGGCACCATTTTTGAGATGTGACACGCCTAATAATTATGTATTAGAAATCTTAATCTTTATTATATAATGGGTTCATGTAATATTGATTATGTATGAGAAAACAAAATTTTTAGTGTATGTTTATTATTATTAAAATAAGACCAACATAATTTTAGGTGTTTACCAAATAAAGCTAAACATATAATAATTTGATTTTTTTTAATTAATTGATTGATGGATAGTTAATGAATGAACAAATGAAAAATAAAATAAAATACATGGTCCAATTAAAAAATGCTTATTAATTAGAGAAGAGTAACATTGAAGCATTTTGAATTTTGAAAGATAACCTATCTACCATGGTTATCACCACTCGTACAGTTGGATTTGCTTATATGCCATGCTAACAATTTCAAAGCAGTAACATATCAACTAGCTAGAGTATCAAACAATTACAGCTTCTCCACCCCCCGCTCTCCCACTCGTACAGTTGGATTTGTCTCTTTCCCCATGTCTCTATTAACTAGTTTATTTAATTCTAGATATTATTTAAAACCCATTCCAATGACACACTTATATATAGCATTGATCCAAAGTAGGATCTCGGAGGCGTAGACGGGATCTTCTACAACATTTGTGGAAAATGCTTATTTTAGAATTCTATCTGTGGGGCTCATTGTACTTTGTGCAAGAAATCCCTCCCAACTAGATGGGTCGCCCTCCCCAAGAAAGTGAGACACCCTAAAAATAAGCCAATCAACCCAACACATGGGCGCATGAATTAAAGAGCTCTTGAGTGGTGTACAATTTTCTATGGCATGGCCTACACATAATAACTTTATTGACCTATCTTCGAGACATCCCATCATGGCAATGGGGTAATCATACACACAACACAGTAGATCTCACATAGTAGTTGAATAACATTTAGACATTGGTGAATAAGTTCCCGGCATGTTAAAACTTTCATGCACATGTTAATAACGACTAGAAGCTAGTGTATAAGACTTGTAGAAAAAGCTTTTTATTTTTTTATTTTCCAAATGCCGGTAGAGTAGAGAAATCGATCTTTTGAAGACAAGTCTAGATTCCATTTGAAATCCATAACTGATGTAGGGCATGCCCCAAATGCATTCTTAAACAGAAGTCTATAAAACCAGATCCATTTCTACATGGGGCATGTTGTAATAGGGTTCCAACTGTGTCCAGTTGGAAGAAATTGTCGTTTAAAGTATGGATCATAAATAAGTCATAACTTTTGATCCGAGTATCGTCACGAAACGCACATCATATCAATCTTTATTTAAAAATGCTTTTAGAGTTAGTGTAACCTACACAGTAGGCCGAGGACATATGGCCGTTTCTTAAGACGACACATACTTCTTATTCGAAATTTGTGATTTTAGAATTTTATTTTATTATTTTTAAAAAATTTTATTTTCATTGTATCTACTTATTCTTATAGTTTTAATTTTAGAATGTCAGTCTTATTTTTAAAAAAATAAAAATAAAAAAAATCGTATAATAATGATAAGAGTGTTTGGTAATGTTTATCTTAACATTTTTATTTTTGACAAATTAAGTTTTAAAAAAGTTTTACTATTTTGAATAATTTTGAAATAGGGTTTGAATTTTCTTTATCGATGTAGCTGAGAAATCATGCAGATATTATTTAATAAAATATTCAATTTTTTTTCTTATTTTCTTGTAGATTTAAGGTTTTAATCACTTGAAGAAGATGATAATATTTCTTTTATTATTTCATGCTTTAAAAAAAAAAAAATTCATGCTCTTCCCTACTTCGAAAACATATTTTGAATTCTTATTCATATCTCATGACTAGATATGCATGACAAGAACCCAATCCAAATCTCTTGTTTGGCCGGTATTAGTGCAACAACCCTGTCCCCCACGATGATGGATAAAGCACTGCATTGGCAATGCATTAGTACAAAATGGACCAAAAGGAGAGTGTTCTATGGCACCGAGGCTATTTATGCTGCTACGTATGCGAGCATTAAGATAACAAACATGCGGTATGCATTACCTCAAGTTTAAACCAACTAATTCATAAAATCGACTATCATTTACGTCACAAAATTAAATGGTTGGAATAATCCTAACTTCTCTTATTTGTGTAACACTTGTTTGTTTAAATATGATCATTGGTTAGTTTCCATTTTTAGGTATAGGAAAGGTAATGGGTTGGGTTAGGTTAGGTTTGGATTGGGTTAGGTTGTTTTCATAATAAGATTGGGTGCAACCCAAAATCAATTCATCTATAAAATGGGTTGAAAATCTCAATTCCAATTAGACCCATTTATAAATGGGTTAACCCAAATCCAACCCCATTGACCTATTTAATAAAAAAATATATTAAAAATATAAAAACATCAATCATATATTTAAAACACTTAATTAATAAAAATAAAACTCTTATCAAAAGTAAATTACAAATATCATAATTAAGTTTAAAGTTTTTTAAACTTATATTATATTATATAGTACACATATTGTAAGAAGGTAAGGTGTAGGTTCTATTCATGACCCACTATATTTGGCCAAAAAAATAAAAAAATTTAACTCTTTAAATGTCTGGTTATTGCAAGCAAGGATTTCTTACTTATTACAATGTAATTGGGCCACATCTTTTTTAATTTAAATTTCTGTTTGCGGTAAGTAGAGTATATTGACTCAATTTTTTTAATTCAAGATACATTTTCATTAGGTAAATTATTGAATTGGTCCTGATAATTGAATGGTTAGAATTTGCTTAAGCATTGTGGCTTTAGAGATACATTCAATCTAAAATGGAAGTTGCCATCCGTACATCAGTGCCACGTATGACTATGTTTAATGATACACAGCCAAGTGCAAAGGTGGCATGCATTTATATCAATCTAACCATCCAAATCATGAGGCCCACCTTAGACGTACGGTACTGGAAAGTGCACGTCTCTGAAACCTTCTTTTCATATTGAATCACTGATGTAAACCATCGACGAGTTGTAAAGGAACCTTGCCATACGCATGTTTTCTTTTGGATTTGGTGGAATCAACATGCCCTATCCGGACCGTCCATTAGGTCCGTTCCACTATTTTTATACAATCTTGAAAAGTAAATGTTTATCAGATGATCCAAACTGTCATTTCTGTGACGTAACGAATGGATGTAGAAAATAGTTCATAGATGATAGGCCCAATCATGAATATTTAGAACCATCTAAACTTTTTCCATGTAACATAATAAAAGGGGACTGGACTTAATGAACGGTTCAGATGAGTGATGTAAGTACCAACAAGCCCAAATGCAACTATATATAGGGGAAGATTTCCATGCACTAAGCCCAGTGGATCATTAATCTTCCTATTCCTTCATTTATCCAAGCAAGCATAGGCCGAAGAGAAAATAGCAGTGGCGTTTTGGTAATTTCATCAGAACTCATGGGTCTTTTTTTATGTGGATTAAGAAAACTTTAATAGGGGGCCCACAACGCGTGGGGGAGGTCCTTGTGCCGTGTGGGTCCCACTCTGTCCTATAGAGCCTAAGACTAACCTAAGCCAACCACCTATCCACTTTTTGATTTGATGAAAGGTGGGGCCCACGCTATCAACTTGCAATAAATGCTAAGGTTAGTGGGACCCACTCCCTACCCGTCCCTATTATCCTCAAGTGGGAAACTTGCGTGGCTTGTGTCGGTGCGTTGTGCGCGGATTAAGCGAGTTCCGGTTACAGCTTGTGGGTGAGTCTCTTACCGTGGGGCCTACCTTGATTTATGCATTGTATATCCAACCCGTCCATCAGGTTTTACAGCTCATTTTAGGACGAAGAACCAAAAATGAAGCAGATCCAACGCACAAGTGGACCACGCTGTGGAAATAATGATCATTAAACGTCGACCATTGTAAAATTCCTAGGGCCAACGTCATGTTTATTTGCCATCCAATCGGTTGATAAGGTTATATGGATATAGATGAAGGGAAAACACTTATATCAAAGTTGGTCCAAAACTTTCGTGGCCCACAAAGTTATTAATGGTCAATGAAGGGAAAACACCTTATTTCGTAAGGTGTAGTCTATTTGGGATTTCCATTTGCTTCATTTTTTGAATCATAATCTAAGCTCACATAAATGTGGGCTCAACGGTGAGGAATTCACCTACTAAATTGTCATCCAGACTCACCTAACTTGACCTACCAAAAGGGGGTTATTTGTTGATATTGCCCCCATAAGGTGACGTGGATGTGAGCTCATACATATAAGAAATAACAACTTCTCATTTTTTGGATAACGAAAATGTCACTCTGCTGCAGATCCGTGACATAGCCTGACTGTCTCAACAAGTAAAATATACTTTTAAAAAGTGGCATGGCTTTACTCAAAATTGAAATTCAATTCATCCATTGGTTGATCTGATTCATTAATTTTAATCAGATAGCCGTGAATTGAAGGAAGTGTCTTTCCACTTATATGTTTGAAGCTCTTTATGACCCACAACTATATTAATGTTGTGGATTAGTTTTGAATTATTTTCTCTTATATAGCCCATTTGTGATAAGTTTTGCACTCAAACATACACCGACGACATGAAATTAAAACTCCGTACATATGGACGGGATAGATTTACTTCAAGACAACCTAGTGGGCCCCACATAAGAAGTGGATGTGTTAAAAATGTGGGGCCCTTCTGCACAAGGGTTATTTCTTCATTTCCTTCTTCCTTTCTTGATTTTTTTATGAGAGGAGATGATAGTGTTTTTTGGATCCCTTTCTCATTCCTTTTTCATTATTCCTTCCTTGATTTCATTTATAATTGTTTTTAAGTTTTTATTTATTTATTTATTTTTTAATTTGATTTGTATGATGAGAGTTTTAAAAGGTAATATGGTGTAATAGAATACCGTAATTGATGAATTTTTATAATAGAAAGATGTTATAATAAATAAATTTTGTAATGGAAGAATGTTGTAATGTATGAATTTTATAAGAAAAGAATGTTATAATGGATGAATGTTTTGATGGATAATTGTATTAGATGATAGTGTTTTGATGGAAGAATGTTGTAATGCATGAATTTCATAAATGATTTTTTGTATTAGATGAATGTGATAGACATTGAAATGGATTAATGTTGTGATGGATAACTGTTGTAATGAATGATTTTTTATAATGGAAGAATATTGAGATGAAAGTATGTTGACGAATGAATGTTGTATGGTGGATCGCTCGTATTCACTATCGATGTCCGATTTTCTTATTATGAATCAAACTATTAGAAATTTTGTTAATTGACCATAAAAAAATTTATTGTGGGTTATAAAAGTTTAGGATCAATTTGATCTTTGTATGTTTTTTTTCTTATATGTTTGACTTTATCTACTAGTTAGATAGCAAATAAAAATTATGGTGGGACATAGGTAGTTTTTAATGGTGAGAATTTAATAACGATTGTTTCCTTTGATCGGGCATACCAAAGATTTGGATCCAATTAATGTTTGGGAACCATGTCCTAAAATGATTTGAAAAAACATATGGATAACATAGATATATAACATATTCATCAAGGTGGGCCCATGGTCAGGGTAACACACACTAACATGCTACTTGGGTAACACCTAATACGCTCCATGGGATGCGAGATCTAATCCAACCATCAGGTTGGTCCAATCTTCTTCATATTTCCACAAAAATAAAATTTGAGTCACTCAGCATGAGGACCATAATATTTGAAACAGGTGTATGGGGAGGAAAATCTCAGCCAAGTTTTTCAAAGCCATACGTTTGTTTTACAAATAGTCTCCCAAATAACTAGTAAGTCAACTTATTGATGTAGAGCGGGTCGTGGACAGTTTCATGGCCAAGATAGATCAGAAAAGGCCCGGTCGACTACAGAAGTAATCCGGACTGTCGGACCTTAGATCGGGCATATCTCACAATCCGGAACGAGTTACCTGACGTAAAATATATGATTTTGGGGTAGAACGAGCTACTTTAGCCAACCAACCCAGCTATGCCAGGTTGCGACGCCCGGAATTGCTAAAAACCCCTGAATCGATAGTCATTTCCCTGCTTTAATTTCGTTTTTACTATAAATATGTAAACACTGAAAATCGGTGTCCACGCTGATTTGTATGTTATGTTTTGGGTAGTGGGGATGATTAAGTTGATTTGTGAATGTTGGAGTCGCCACTAGCCGAATAATCTCAGAATCCCGCAGTCAGCTAGAACCACGGAATAGGTAAGGTTGGAGAAATCTGAAGACTCTCCGACCTTAGATTGACTCCTGATCTGCGATCCGGGATTCCGGGTAAGGGATCTCGGTTGCAAAGAGGGAAGGTGTTAGGCACCCTCTTTGCCCATACAAATGTACGGTCTCTGCTTAGTGTGGTAAAATAATCTCAAGAGATGATGATGATGCTGTAGTCATGATGGGACTAGTCACACGTGAATTTCTGATGTAGCAAGATCCAAGATTTCGACAGGTCATAGAGCATACGTCCGACAATGTGTCTAGAGGGCGGATGTAATGATGCTTATGCAAAGAGGAAAGAAAAATAGACTAAATCACTAGGAATTTCTGATGTGATAGGATCCGGTATACGGCAAGTCACAGAGCATACGTTCACTAGAGATCTAGAGAAGCGGGGGGTTGAGAAGGGAGTAGATGTCATGATGAATGCTTGTAAGATGATGGATCCTTGGCTTGATTCTTGAGTAGGCTAAGACATAGACTGAACCATGATCAAACTGGGCTATGTTAGATGGGTTGGAGAGGTTTGGAGGAGGGCTAGGGGGTGGCTAAGAAAATCTAAACTTGGGAGGCTTGACAGCTCCATCCCTCTTCCTCACTCTCTTCATCTCCCTCTCTTTCTCTCTCACTCTTTCTCTCCCACTCGCTCCCTCCCTTGGTTGTTGTTTTGAAATGAGAAGAGGAGAGGGCTATTTATAGCCTTCTCTAATAGCAATGTGGTAATTTAGGCTTTGGGAGGGGTAAATGCTGATATGGCAATAGGTGATTAGTTGGAGAGAGAGAGAGAGAGAGACGCCACGTGGCATGCTCTCATTGGCTAATAGTGTTGGTAAAAGGGTAAATAAGCTCGGATTGAGGGGTAATTCCAGGAGAAAGTTGACTTTCGGACATTGAGACAGCTGTCCACAAATGTCCACACGCGGGCCGCACTTGGCGGCACTCCGAGTACTGCCCACGGTAGTCCAACTACCGCCTGGGCTAGGTTAGGTCCGAAACTCGTGTGGCTGACTCTACGCACATTTTTTAAGAGGAGGCGGTAGTTTGACTACCACCCGCGTTAGTCAAACTACCACCTCGGGTACAGTTTCTCCAAAAATTTGGCCGGTGGGTCCTTTTTCGAGTCGTGAGAGTGAAACAAAGTCAATTTTGGATATTTGGCTTTAAAATGGCTCAAATTGGCTCGATTGTGACCTAAAAATGGACCGAGAAATAGGTTGATTGTGGGTGAAGGTTTGGGTATGCTTTGGCTTGAATGATGGCTTGTGATGGCTTAGGTTTGGTTGAGGTTTGGATCAGGGCTTTGGTTAAGGTTAGGGTTTAGGCTGGTATATGGGCTTGGTTTAGATTAAGGTTTAGTTTAGGATCTGTTCATGGTTCTCGGATTGTCTTAACTTTCTCAAGATATTAGCCTAGGTGGGGTGTCTATAAAATAGTAAGTTTTAGTTTAATTATAACTCTTCATCCGCCGGGCTTTAAGAGTTGCGCCTAACGTGAAAAGAGCTTAGAATAATTAGGAAAACGGTTTGGTGAAGCTAAATAGGACACTTACTATTTTTGGCCGAAAACCTTGCGCACTAGTAGACATCACGACCGTCTATAAATAGTAAGTTTACTATTTATAGTAAGTCACGGATTCTAGGAGTTCCAGTTGTAGTTTGATTCTGATTTCTTTCCCATTGCTTGGTACCCCTATTTAAAGGGTTATGAACTCGTTTTTAGTCATTAATTAATCAATTTCGAATTTCTTAGAATTTATTTCTATTTTCTGCTTTCTTTACTCGTGGATTCGAGAAGTCTCTATGAGGAGTCCAGAGAAGCTCCGTGGATTCGGAGTAGTTATCCTCGTCACGTTCATCCCTGCATCACTTATTTATTGGGATGCGGATTGGGTCATACCCCCGTCCGTTTCAACAAGAAATGAATGTATTTGATTCAAGGAAATTATCTCATTTAATAATTTTATTTTTTTAAAAAAAATAGAGAGAATAATTATCACAATGTTTTTTTTTATTAATTTTAAATTCATTTACATCCTCATATGTCCATTAATTTCAAAATAAATTACATATAATAAAATATATATACAAAAATTGAATAAGTTCGATATTAATTTTGGCAGCATTTCGAATTACAATGTAATCTACCAATCACCTTGGACTTGCCTCATTTTTTTGTTCACATCTTAAAATGATATGAGAAAAGCGTTGAACAGCGTGGATAAAACACTTACATCACGGCAAGGGTAAGGCTAGGGAATAGACAAAGTGGTACGGCTATGATGGATGGACTGGACCTAGGATCTAATTTTCTATGTCTGCACATATGTGATGGGGTTTTCCTCCTCAGTTCAGAGGAGAGATAGTGCAAGTGGTTGAAAATTGGAGTGTTTCACCACGCTACTCGACCAGTCAAGTGGACTGCTCGACCGGTCGAGTGAACAGTGTTCGACCAGTCGAGGGTCACTCGACTCAAAGTCTAGCGAGCTCAGTGAATAGTGCTCGACTAGTCGAGGGCCGGCTCGACCACGTCGAGTGAACAGTGCTCGACTAGTCGAGGGCCGGCTCGACCAATTAAGTGAACAGTGCTCGACCAGTCGAGGACTCTGCTCGACTAGTCAAGCTTACGCGGATTTGAGTCCGGATCTTGTGTGGACTGCAGAAATCTGAGGCAGTTTCGCAAGAGGTGCGAAAAGGAGTTACTTAAACTATAAATAGGGGTCTCCAGGGTTTTTCTAGGGTATGTAAGAGGTAATGCAAGAGGGTTTCCTAAATCTTTGCAAGGGTATGCTAAAGGGTTTAGGGCTATCAAAGGTGTGTGTGTGTGAGAGAGAGAGAGAGAGAGAGAGAGAAAGAGAGAGAGGAAGCTTGTAGAAGGGAGGTTATGCTCGTGGAGGTGATCTACTATGTAATCAACATCTCAGCGCTTCTACGTCCTCATGATCGGTGAGATCTCTCCATTTTCTTTGTTTCTCTTATTATTTATCTGCTCCTGCGTGAGTGAAGAAAGTTGTAATGTTCTACTTCATAGTGGATTGTTGATCTGGACGAGGTCCCGTGGTTTTTACCTCTTTGAGGGTTTTCTACGTAAAAATCTCTTGTGTGGTGTGGTTTATGCTTTGATTTATTTCATTACTTTATTATCTCATAATTCTGGTTTATTTTGGGAGGCTAGATCCTAAGGTTTTGTGCAAGGCTCCCAACAAAGTGGTATCAGAGCTAAGTTCATTAAATGGAGTGGGATCAGTTTTGAATTATGGAATGTGACTCAACAAGGATGATCAGCCTCAATGGTTCTAACTGGACCATATGGAAGGCTAAGATGGAGGACTTGCTTTATTGTAAGGACTAATATTCTCCAATTTTAGGCATATCAGCAAAATCCAAGGATATGTCTGATGATGATTGGAAGAAGACGAACCGAAAGGCGGTGGGGTTTATTAGACAATGGTCGGACGATTCCGTATTCCACCATGTGTCTACAGAGACCTCAGCCGCTAGCCTATGGCTGGAATTACAAGGGCCGTATGAGAAAAAGACAGCCGGCAATAAGATTTTCTTAATACGACGACTTGTGAATTTCAAGTTCAAAGATGGTGGTTCTGTGGCTGAGCACATGAATGAGGTCAGCAATATAGTGAACCAGCTCTCTGCTATGAAGATGGTCCTGGATGATGAATTGTAGGCTTTGTTATTGCTTAGTTCACTGCCTGACAGTTGAGAGACATTGGTGGTATCTCTACTTAACTCCGCGCCAGACGAAAAGGTATCCATGAAGCAGGTAACCACTTGTCTCTTCAATGAGGAGACAAGGAGGAAGTCTCAGGAGTTTACTCAGCAAGAGACTCTCGTGACATAAGAACGGGGGAGAGGAAAGAACAGAAAGGGCGGGAAGGCCTAAGATAAATCAAGAGGCAAGTCGAGTACCAGGAAAGATGTTGAATGCTGAAATTGTGGCAAGAAGGGCCACTACAAGCATGAATGTCGTAAGAATAAAAACGACAAGAAAGGAAAAGGAAATGAGAAAGAAGATGAATCAGATTCCACTGCGGTTGCTTCAGATGGCGATGTTGTAGTTATTCTTTCAGCAGATCATGATGTATGTCTCACGGCTACGAGTAAGGACACCGACTGGGTGATAGACTCGGGAGCCTCGTTTCATGCGACTCCACGTAGGGATTTCTTCACAAGCTATAAGTCTGGTGGCTATGGGACCATGAAGATGAAAAATTCTAGATGATGATATCTATGAAAGTCGACTTATTGGTGGCCGTTGGAAGCTCATCAAGGGTTCGTTGATCGCAGCCATAGGAAAGAAGTGTTGCACCCTTTACAAGGCAAGTGTCAGTGTGTGCAAGGGTGGATTGAAGGCAGCGAAAGATTCAGCTATTGACATGTGACACAGACATTTAGGCCATATGAGTAAAAAAAGACTTCAGGTATTAGCAAAGAAGCGACTGCTTCCAAACGTGACAGGTATGCCTCTCAAAACCTGTATTGATTATTTATCAAGAAAATAACATAGAGTTTCATTTATTAAATCTATTTCTCATGTTAATAAAGTGCATGCATCAGATTTAGTTTATTTTGATGTTTGTGGTCCTATGAGAACAAAAACCTTGGGTGAGGCATTGTATTTTGTTACTTTTATAGTTAGGGTTTTTGCTATGAAATTCAAGGACGAGATTTTTGGTGTGTTTAAGTTGTTTTATGCTATGATCGAGAGAGAGACAGGTAGATCATTGAAGTGCATCTGTACTGACAATGGTGGTGAATACATTAACGACTTTCATGAGTATTATAAGTCCCTGGGTATACGACATGAACAGATGGTTCCCAAAACCCCCCAGCATAATGGTGTGGCTGGGCGAATGAATCACACTAGTATAGAGAGAATCAGATGCATGTTATCATATGCGAAATTGCCCAAGACGTTCTGGGGAGAAGCAATGCACATAGTAGTGAATCTGATAAACAGGTCTCCATCAGCCACGTTGAATGGAAAAGTGCCTGAGAAGATGTGGACTGGACAGGATCCATCGTACAGTCATCTCAGGGTGTTTGGATGCAGAACATCCGTTCATGTACCAAATGACGAGAGGTCAAAGCTCGATATGAAGTTCAAATAGTGTGTGTTCTTGGGGTACGATGATGAAAAGTTCGGTTATAGATTGTGGGATCCGAACGAGAAGAAGCTCGTCAGGAGCAGAGATGTGGTTTTCTTTGAAGATCAGTATATAGAAGACATTGGTAAGCCAGAGAAGAACCAGCCTAATTCAGGTGAGTTAGAGGATATGGATCCAGTTATTCCTCTCATGGTGCCTGATGAAGGGGGAGTACAGCAAGGTGTAGAGGACGAGGGAGTTCCTTTAGAAGATGGACCAGGGGAGCAGCCCTCACTTGATCCACCTGTTGAGCCACAGGTGAGGAGATCATCTAGGGACAGACAGTTGTCCAAGAGATACTCACCACATGAGTACATTATGCTGACTAATGGGGGAGAGCTAGAAAATTGTTATGAGGCCCTAGCCGACGAGCATAAGGGGGAGTGGTTGAAAGCTATGCAAGAGGAAATGAAATCCTTGCATAAGAACCACACCTATGATATAGTAAAATTGCCTAAGGGCAAGAAAGCTTTGAGCAACAAGTGGGTGTTCAGAAAGAAGGTCGAGCAGAAGAATTCACAGACGAGGTTCAAGGCCAGACTTGTGGTGAAAGGGTTTGGTCAGAGGAAAGGCATAAACTTCGAGGAGATATTCTCACTAGTGGTGAAGATGACATCCATACGGGTGTTTCTTGGATTAGCGGCTAGCATGGATCTGGAGATAGAGCAGTGCGATGTTAAAATTGTCTTTCTCCATGGTGACCTGGAAGAAGAGATATACATGTATCAACCAGAGGGGTTTGAAGTCAAGGGCAAAGAGCATATGGTGTGTAGGCTGAGGAAGAGCTTGCATAGGCTAAAACAAGCTCCACGACAATGGTACAAGAAGTTCGACTCATTTATGTTGAAGCATGAGTTTGACAAAATGGAGTCAGACCACTGTGTGTTCACCCGTAAGTTCTCAGATGGTGATTTCTTAGTTCTGCTGTTATATGTTGATGACATGCTCATCATGGGAAAAGACATCAAGAAGATCGACAGGCTGAAACAAGAGTTAGGCAAGTCATTTGAATGAAATACTTAGGCCCGACTAAACAGATCCTAGGAATAGAGATAACCCGTGACAGAAGTAGCAGGAAGCTTTGACTGCCACAAGAGCGGTATATTGAGAAAGTCCTAGAGCGATTCAACATGAATGCATCGAAGTCGGTCAGTACTCCATTGGATGGTCACTTCAGATTGAGTGACAAGAAGTGTCCCAAGACGAAGGCAGAGGTGAAAAAGATGCAGAAGATACTCTACGCGTCAGCTGTAGGAAGTTTGATATGTGTTATGGTGTGTACACGTCCAGACATAGCATATGCGGTTGGTGTTGTCAGCCGATTTCTTGTCAATCCTGACAAAGAGCATTGGACAGCGGTGAAATGGATACTACGGTATCTAAGAGGCTCATCCAGGTTGAGCCTATGATATGGTGATGGAAAAACTGTGTTAGAGGGCTACATAGATGCAGATATGGTAGGTGGCATAGACTCCAGAAAGTCTACATCGGGGTTCATGTTCACGTTTGCAGGGGGAGCGGTCTCTTGGCAGAGAAAGGTACAGAAGGTCGTAGCATTGTTGACAACAAAGGCTGAGTACATTGCAGTCACAGAGGCATGTAAAGATATGCTTTAGATGAAGAGGTTCATACAGGAACTTAGCCTGAAGCAGGAGCAACACATGGTCAATTGCAATAGTCAAAGTGCTATACACTTGAGTAAGAATCCAAGTCAGCACTCCAAGTCGAAGTACATAGAGATTCGGTATCACTGGATATGGATACTTTGGAACAAAAGGTGTTACAACTTGAGAAGGTCCACACGAACGATAATGGGTCAGACATGATGACTAAGGCTTTGCTCAAGAGCAAGTTTGAGGTTTGTAGAAACCAGGTTAGCTTGAAGAAGTTGAATTCCTCTTGAGTCGGAAAGGGGGAGATTTGATGGAGTTTTTCTCCTCAGTTCAGAGGAGAGATAGTGCAGGCGGTTGAAAATTGGAGTGTTCACCGCGTTGCTCAACCAATCAAGTGGACTGCTCGACCAGTCGAGGGTCACTCGACTCAAAGTCCAGCGAGCTCAGTGAATAGTGCTCGACCAGTCGAGGGCCGACTCGATCGATCGAGTGAATAGTTCTAGACCAGTCGAGGGCCGGCTCCATCAGTCGAGTGAACAGTGCTCAACTAGTCGAGGACTCTGCTCGACTAGTCGAGCTTACGCAGATTTGAGTTCGGATTTTGTGCGGACTACGAAAATCTGAGGCAGTTTTGCAAGATGTGCGAAAAGGAGTTACCTAAACTATAAATAGGGGTCCTTAGGATTTTTCTAGGGTATGCAAGAGGGTTTCCTAAAGCTTTGTAAGAGTTTGCTAAAGGGTTTAGGGCTATCAAAGGTGTGAGAGAGAGAGAGATGAAGCTTGTAGAAGGAAGGTTATGCTCGTGGAGGTCATCCACGATTTTTAGCTACAAAAAGTTTCACACCTAAAAGTAATCCATTGGATTTTTTAAAAAACTGTTTACAGCCTTTGTCAACGAACATTTTTGTCGCTAAAAGTCTCATCTGCGTTTTTTTAACTACGAAACGTTTCGCAGTTAAAAGTAAAACTGTGAATTTTTTTTCAAAAACTGTTCACAGCCTTTAGCGACGAAAAGTTTCGTTGCTAAATATCTCATACAAGATTTTTAGCTACGAAAATTTTCGTAGCTAAAAGTAATGTATTTGAATTAATTTTCGTTTTCGTAGAGCCTTTAGCGACGAAAACTTTTCAAAATCGAAGTCTAAAAAAATCATCGCTAAAAGTCATAAAGGAATTTGTTAAAAAATTGTTTGGCGCATTTAGCGACGACAATTTTCGTTGCTAAACGTCTCATGCAGGATTTTTAGCTACAAAACTTTTCGTAGCTAAAAGTAATTTATTCAAATATGTGTGTAGCATTTAGAAACGCAAATTTTCGTCACTAAAAGTCTCATACAGCATTTATTCAAAAGAAACTTTCGCCGCTAAAAGTCTATTCCATGATTTTTAGCTACGAAAATGTTTGTCGCTAAAAGTTTCGTCGCTAAAAGTGACTTTTAGTTACTAAAACATATTTCGTCGCTAAAAACCCTCTTTCTTGTAATGTATTATGCAATCAACATCTCAACGCTTCTACGTTCTCGTAATCGGTGAGATCTCTTCGTTTTCTTTGTTTCTCTTACTATTTATCCGCTCCTACGTGAGTGAAAAAGGTTGTAACGTTCTACTTCATAGTGGATTGTTGATCTAGACGAGGTCCCGTGGTTTTTACCTCTTCAAGGGTTTTCCACGTAGAAATCTCTTGTGTGGTGTGGTTTACGCTTTGATTTATTTCATTGCTTTATTATCTCATAATTCTAATTTGTTTTGGGAGGCTAGATCCTAAGGTTTTGTGCAAGGCCCCCAACAATATGTGGCATGCATGATCCCAGAATTTAAGCTTATCTAAAGCTCAAGTGGACCACACCACACCGCACCACAGGAAACAGTAGTGGGAATTAAAGGCGTACTGCTGTGTGAATGTGAAGCACGTGTAGGACATCAATTTAATCCATCAGGTGGGCCCCACTGTGTGATTGACGTGGCCTCGAGATCTGCCCCAGCCACTCATCATGTGGGCCATGCCCCCCCTAATTTACAAGGCCATTGCTCCAGCTGGCACTAACCATCAAACCTTGTGATGGTACAAACCAACAAGTCAAAGCTCGATTTGGAGAGCTCGTTTGGAAATTGGTTGAACTCAACCAAGAGATTGTCAGATTAGATCCCCTCCGTCGATTATCAAATCCATCATGAAATTGGCCTACAAACCTATTTGATGTTTCTTCTAATCAAATGGTGACCAGCTTCGTTGGGCTTAAAGTCATATCTCTTATACAGAAATTTCCTGAGCCCATGTCCAAGCCCGGAAAGCTTAGGGGGCCGTTCTTGGGCTCGATCTTGGGCCCATTTTATTTGTGCGTCCTCGGATATTGGTGGGCCTCAGCTGATCGGATCATTTCAAATCCATATATATTTCATGAAAGGCCCAATTAAGCCCAAATAATCAAATGGGCCGGATGATAAAGAGGGTTTGTGGATTACCTTAAAACACATCACGTGACACATGTGACATCGGAATAGTGAAAAAGGTGGGACCCACCATGAAGGTCACCAGGAACCAGAATTCGGATGGTCCACTCATCATCCGGTCCACCCTGTACAAAAACAGTGGACGGTGTAAATCGGACCTGCCTACTATCAGATTCAATCGTACTTTTGTAGCCCACTTTGTGAGCTGAGCTCCCATTTGCTCAAAAGTCCTAAACATACGGCATTTTGGCACATGAGATGGTTGCATGTCAACCTAACCTACAACCTGTTGTAGGTGATCATCCCACACAAAAGATCCCCCAAGCATGTGATCTGTGGGGCCCACCGTGATGTATGGATTTTATCCACACCGTCCATCCATTTTATCAGATCATTTTAGGTAATAAGCCAAAAAAATAGGCAAATCTGAGAGTCCAATGGACCACATCACAGGAAGCAGTTTTCCTATGAATTAGTTCATAAGTCAAGCCCCTGCTGAGGCGGTCTGGCCAAATCATGTCCAAGTCCAGCCTATTAGCTTAGAACCTGAGTCCAGGCCAGGCCCGGCCGAGTGAGCTAACAGATCGGGCTCAGGCATAGCCAGACCCACTAGCCAAATACATAGTCGGGCTGCAACTCAGGTGGATTGGGTTAGGTTGGGTTGAGGGCTAACCCGAGCCTTACCCACTGATCTGGCCTCAAGACCCAACTAGAAACTTGACTGAACCTAACTTCCAACCGAAGGTGCTCAACCCAATCCCAACCCGAATTCCTTACTCAAAATACATGCTATTTTTCCGAACCCAACTTAACCTGACCCAAATTCGCTTAACCCATTTTCGAATTGTGTTGGAGTTCTCCAACCCAAACCCAACCTGAAGACCTTGACAGACCGTCAGGTTGAGTCACTCAAGTTAAAGTTGACCCGAGCCCAAGTTGCAGCCCTAATAGCCAAATTAGCCTGAGCTGGGATTATTTTATGCCCAATTACGTTTCAGGCGCCCAAGAATCACAGGCCCAGTAGCTCAGCCCAAGCGACAGTTCAGTGTGTGTGTGTGGGACTGTTTTTAATTTTTCTTGATTCATTAATACTACAATTTAGGCTTTTTGCGACAAATCAACTCATTGCTAAAAATTCCAAACTGGTTACAAAAGAGTGGATTATTGACAGCGATATGAAATGCCATACCAAATACTTGATTTGTTGCGACAATTTAAAATGTCGACACAAAAAATTGACTTTTTACAATGAAATTAGACTCATCACTAAAAAAGTCGTTGCAAAAAGTTTAAAATATTATAACGATTGAAAAATTATCTTTGTTTAATGCAAAAAGTAGTTGTATTGTTACCTAATTCATTATGTAATACATATTAAAATTTTAAAACTATTTATCAATCGATAATAAGTATTTTATATTTTTAACTTTTAACAAGAATTTCCTCATTATTTCCCCGGAAAACCCTTAAAATGTGAAAATCTCTCCATAATTTCCTATAATGAGAAATTCAAAGCGAACCAAATTTGTTACGATCCACTCAAAAGGTGGGCCATACCTGTATAATGAATCACACCTATACATCGATTTCAATAATGCAGTCCACCTGATAAAACCAACCTACTATTTTTATTTTTATTTTCAAAATGTTTCCTTCAAATATTTTCTAAACTGAAAATAACTTTATATTTATGAAGTGTTTACAGGCAAGAGTGGTAGTTAAAGGCTTGGTCCTTTATAAGTACATGAGAAATTAAGGTGGATAATTTCTTTGCACGAGATCCAAGGATTAAGTGGACCACACAGTAAGGATTGATCACTCATCATATGATTAAGAACTTTTTGGGAGTCATAGTAGTTTTGGTATTTTCCAATCATCTAAGTTTATGTGACTTTATGAATGGTATGAATTGCAAACAAAGATCATGGTAGGCCTTGTTTTCCCTTCATCTAGATCTATGTGACCTTCTTTATAGGTTGGATTGCGAACAAATGTCATGGTGGTTATTATGAAGGTCTCAACGGTGGACATCATTATCACCATGCTTCTTATGGTGTGATTTATTTGAGCCTTGAATTTGCCTCATTTTCTGGCTTGTACCTTAAAATTATATGGAAAAATGGATGGACTAATGTGGTGAAATTTGATTGGTGGCCAGTACGCTAATTAACTTGATGGGAAAACCTTTAAAAAGTCTTGAACCTAGCTTTGACAGCTTATGGCCTGCTAAAAAGAAAAACTCAAAATAAGCCCCAGCTCATCTCTGGCAGCATACGGCCCACCAATTAAATCTCACCTTCCCACCACCTAATCCGTGTCATGAAACATGGGACTTCTTGCCAAGCTGGGAAACACTCGGCTTTACATGATAAGTACCGGTGTTCATTTGGGAATTATTAAACATGTTTAGATGAATGGTAATAACCATCTTTGACAACCGTGGCCCCACCAGGTGTTGGCTTCATCCAATCCATCCATTAAATGCACCCAGCTCCTAAAACCGAACCTGATATATAACTCATGTGGGCCACACCTAGGGAAACAAAGGGAGACAATTAGGGCTGTACACGAACCGAGTTAGCTCATTTAGCTTGCTCGACTCAACTCAAAAAAGCTTGATTCGACTCGGTTTAAAACTGAGTTCGAGCCGAGTCGAGCTGATTTTTTGAAATCGTAAAAATTTCGAACCGACTTTGAGCTTGCCCGAGCTCGACTTGACTCGGATCAAACCCAACTCGAATCGAACTCGGATCGAACCAGTTTGATGACTCAGTTACTTTGATATTGATGTTGTTCACTAAGTGTTTAATGAAATGACTCAACGAAGTGTCGGCTGGTGGCGTGGAAGGTATGTTTCATCAAATAAATGCACTTTTTTTTTCTTGATTTTGATGTTGCCTACCAAATTTTTTCTTGATTTTGATGTTGCCTACCAAGTATTTGATGAAATACCTATAAAACTGCTACTGGTGTTTTGTATGCAATGAGAATTTGAAGGTGTAGTCTTTGTGTTTGTAAAAATGCTGCACTGGCGAACTCGACTCGATTTGGCCCGAGTTGCTGACCAAATTGAGCCGAACTGGCCAATCGACTCCTGTACACATCTAGACACTGCTGAGGGTGATCGTGACGTCCACCATATTTTGCATATTCCATCCAACCCATTCATTATGCGCGAATGCAGCAGGGTACTGAGAGGACGTGAAAAAACTCAGGAGATTCGAAAAGCTAGGTGGGACATACTACATGAATGTACATGTTTTAGCAGGAAATTTTGGGTGAGACAGGGAAACATGAGTTAGTGTGATTAAGCTACCAGCTGCTATAAAAGTTATATGGCTAAGAAGGCAATGCATATTTGAAAGTCGTTTCGGTATATATCCAGAGTAAAACATAAGCTTTACAAGTCATAGCCACGTCAGTGGCTCACTAAACCCATATTTCTCAATCTGACCTCATCCAGTTAGGCTCTTGCGTGACTGTATATTGCTACATTTGTGTGTCCCACCATATAGTTTTGATTCCATGCATCTAAACATAACGCATACGCCGCATAATGGGTGGGCCACACACTGCCTTAACGTACGGTGCTTATTGTCCGTCCAAACGTATGTGATCATTCCCAAGTAATGGTTTTGTCCACGTATTCAAATGCACGTTAACCTGCCATGCATTTGAGCTGGTGGGACCCACCCATGATGTGTATTTGGAATCCAAACCGTATATATGGTGCGCCACATAATTATATCCCAAGACATGCTAATTCATAATTCATGTGGTACACACGGCAGCTATGGCGCCTATACCACATGGGCCCATAACGTACATTGATCTTTGTGGTGCGTCCCATGTGAATTTTGTTTTTTGGATCAAGATGTCTTAGGATGCAGAGTAAACATGACGTGGCACACCATATGTACGGTTTGGATTTCAAATACACATCATGAGTTGTACGAGTTGTACGTATCCACACAGTTTGCATGCACCGTAGCTTAACGTGCATTTGAATGCATGTGTACGTAACCATTATTTAAGGACAAAAAGAAAGAAAAAGAAAGAAGTTTTTTTTTTTGTCCTTAAATGAAAATAATAACAATAATAATAATAATAATAAAATGAAGATGGTGATGTATGACATGAGCCATGACATTTACCGGTGCATCCTTAGCTGGAGTTGGAGAATGATTGGGGTCTTTTTTTTCCTAATAAAACAAGGATGGTATTATTATTTGACAATGTCTCCAGTCCAGCTGGTTGGACCTGAGCTTGTGGTCCACCTAGTGGATAAATTAAACCTTTCACAGGACAATGACATCTAATATACTGGACTTGTGCTTTTGAAAATGAAGGTAAATTTATTTATTGGTGACATGGATGATATTTAGTCACCGGTGATATTGATTTAGATCATGATGACTATAGGTTTTGAATGGACATGTGTTTATGCCACTTGATTACGACATAGTTAATGTATTGAAATATTACAAAACATGTTGGGGATTGTGTTGCGGAATCACACAGAGATGGATCTAGGATTGCAATCCAAGAGCACCAAGCAAACACAAAGAGAACACAACAATTTAATATAGAAAACCCTTTCGGGAAAAAACCATGGTAGAAAGCGACAGAAATTCACTATTAAAGCATGAATTACAAAGAGGAAGGACTTACTCGATTCAAATAATCTAGAATCTCCCCTTTTGCTACACCTTTTGAAACCCTAGAACTATTTAGAAACCCTCTACAATAGTTTAGGAAACCTTGGAATATCTTATAATGACTCTATGAGCACCCTAAGAACTCCTATTTATAGTTGGGGAACTCTAACATTCGCACCGACTTGTAATAGTCTAAAAATCACCTCAAATTTACGCAGTCTGCGCACAATCTGTATAACCTTTGACTAGTCGAACCAGAGCTCGGGCTAGTCGAAGGACACTTCGACTAGTCGAACTTGTCCTTCGATTAGTCGAATTTCTCGGAAGTTCCAAAATAAATTGTTGCTGGATTTTCACTTGAACTTTCTCGGGCTAATTGAATTTCCTCAGATTTAAGACATCTGTTAACAACAATCTCCATCATGTCTTCAATCTTCAAATGTGTAGCTTCTTGACCTCTTCTTTTATCTTTATATTACATCATAACTTCAATCAATGCTTCTTGTGTACAGTTTGTCTTTCTTTACGCTACCGCCAAGCCTAGATAAGTTGCACAAAACTTGAACTTCTCTTTAGGAACGACCTTGGTGAGCAGGTCTGTTGGATTCACTATGGTGCGAATTTTTTTCAGAGTTACACTTCCTTCTTCAAGCACATGTCAGATAAAGTGGTGACGAACATCAATGTGTTTGGTACGAGAGTGATAAATGAAAATTTTAAACCAAACACATTCCTTAAACGCTCATATTACTGCTATATACTTTGCTTCGGTCGTGGAAAGAGCCACCACGGACTGAAGCTTCAACATCCAACTAATTGATCCACCCGCTAGTACAAACGAGCAATCAGAAGTCGACTTCCTGGAGTCCACACTGTCTGCATAATCTGAATCCACATAACCTACCAACTTTATCCATGTCTTTCCAAAAGTTAAGACATAGTCTTTTGTACCTCGAATGTATCGAAGTAACCATTTTACCGCTTCTCAATGTTGTTTGTCGAGGTTTGACACATATTCGCTCACAACACCGACTACATATGAAATATCTGGTCTCGTACAAACCATGACATATATTAAACTGTCAACCACATTCGAATAAGGCATATGAGACATAACTTGTTTTTCTTCAATTGATTTAGGACATTGTTCTGAGGAAAACTTAAAGTGAGCCACGTGGAAAACGCTCACTGGCTTTGCCTGGTCCATCCCATACTTGATCAACACATTTTTAAGGTATTCCGCCTGTGATAACTAAAACTTGCTCCTTTTCCTATCTCTATGAATATCTATGCCGAGAACACTCTTTGCAACCCTCAAATCTTTCATTTCGAATGTCCCTAATAACTGAATATTTAGTACGTTGATTTCAAACATATCATGACTGACGATCAACATATCATCAACATACAATACTAGGATAATGAACTTTTCATCCCTCAATATCTTGTAATAGACACAGTGATCGTATTCACTCCGAGTAAATTTCTAACTCAACATGAAAGAATTAAATTTTTTATACCACTGCCTAGGTGTTGAGGGTTAAATATTATATATTAGACCCCAGTTATTACCGGATTTTATGAACATGATACTGTTTAATGGCCTGTTTTAATCATGTTTATGTTGCAAGGTGGATTTATAAGCGTGGACTGAAAAAGATGCTAAATGCATGGAATTGACGCTCTAGAATCACCAAGGCAAGGGACGGACCCCAGGGGACCAAAATCGGCAGACTTACACACCAGAGATCCGAGAAAATCAAGAAACCGAAGCTCAAGTGGCCTGAAAGTCAGCCAGAATGCAAGATCACAGGGTTTCCACCGTCCGTTCAGCTCAAAACTTCATACATAGTCTGAGGACCATAAATGAACCATATATGTTAAATTTAAGTTACTGAATCCCTCTAGAAGTGGCCCAACGGACAGATCAACCCCTTAAATCCTTAAGTGGGGCCCGCCTGGTATCTGAAAATGCTTCAATTTTGGTCTCAACCATTTAAATTATATGGAAAACAGGTTGGATGAAGCAAATTTCTCAAATACATCTCAATGGACCCCACGCTTGAAGCGCATGTACATAGTGCACATGGTTTAGCCGCGCATCACAATTGAAGAACTCGGTCAGCAGGCGCTGACCGAGGATTTCTATATATATATAAAAAAGGATTCTCCGCAGCATTCGTAGGCCGACCGTCCGTTTTTTAGTAGTGGGGCCCACCCATCATGTAGCTCGACGATTCAAACCGTCTATTAGATCCAGAGGTGAGGCACGACCCTCGCCTAGCTTTCATTTTGGCCCACTATACGTGTTTGTATGTGGATCGTCGAAAAATGCAAGATTAATGGTGAGTTGGTTTGATATAGTGGACCACACCAAAACTTGATAAAAACTACTCTTTCCTAACTGATTTTTCACCGGGAATCCAATGAACGGGTCAGATTTCACTAAAAATATCACTGTGGGGCCCACCGAACATGTCAGTGTGTTTGCGTAAGGCTTATGCACGTACCGGGAAAATCGGATCTTTCGGGGATTTGTGTGATCTTGATGATGATCGAATCAGTGATCCAGACTGTCCAAACTCATCAACAGAGGGCCACTACCCTAGACAAGAAGCCAGAATCGAAGGATGGGTCAATCCTGCGCTGCAAATTTACTCCAAACGCAAGTTGAGGTGCGGTTTCCTTTAGTTGCGCATGCAAACCATCTTGCTGCACAAGCTCTTGTGCATAAATTCCCTTCACACCGACGCAAGCCCTCCGAACTAACCTTGCTCCTTTATAAAAGGAGACGTGAAAGAGAGAGAGAGAGAGAGAGAGAGAGAGAGAGAGAGGGGGGCATCTCGGCTTGGGGCTAGACGTGGAGCAGAGAGAGTAATATTTATTTTATTTATTTTTACTATTTATTTTTATTATTTCTTTTAAGATGTTTAGCCTAACCATGTATATTTTAGGCTAAACCTCTTAGCTAGGGCTAAGAGGTGAAGCTTGTAGTGTGATGGGAGAATTTGTGCTTGTGCCTTTTGTTTATACTGAATGGATCTTGTTTTAATTTTATTATGGGAATGTTTTTAGTTTTTAATGGTCTGTTGTGACTGAAATTACAATGGGTTTGCGATAGCTTTGAGCATGTTCCTTACCTCTTTATGTTTATGACGTCTAGAAGCCCTATTGTTCACTATCGTCTCCTGGGCATGGTCGAATGATGGTACCCTTCTTAACCTTCGTACATCACTGATTGGTTGCCAATTAGTTTAATTCTGTTGTTTGCTTTGTCTCCTAGGCATGGTTTGGTGATGGAATCCATTCTAATTCATATACCTTTCATCTCTTGAAAACTATATCAAAGTAAGTTCAGTTTGATTTTCATGGTAACACCCTTCAACTGGATGAAGATGGACTCTAAGTCCAGTTGAGTTCTTGAAGCAGGCATAAGATCTCTCTGATCTCTACAATTGGATCTTTTGAATCCCTAGTTTCCTTCCTCTGAATTTCTTAAGTTTTAAATTAATATTTCACCATTATTCCTCGAATTACAATCGATTTAGATTTCATCTTAGTCTAGTTCTAGTTCTACTTATTTTCAGATTACGTGCAAGTTTCAGTCCCTGTGGATTCGACCTCGGTCTTACCAAGTTTATTACTATGTCACAACCCTATACTTGGGGTGTGAACACTAGGCAACTGTTTCAAGCCATACAACGATCTCATTAACCTGCAAACTTTTTTCTCTATTCCTTTAACTTCAAAACCTTTTTGTTGCTTCATGTAAATCTGCTCTTCCAACTCCCCATACAGGAATGCAGTCTTAACATCCATCTATTCTATCTCGAGATCGTATTGGGCAACCAGTACCAATACGAATCTTATGGATACTTGCTTAACCACTAGCGCAAATATTTCTGTGAAATCGATTCCTTCTCTGTGAGCATACTCCTTCGTTACCAGCCTCGCTTTGTATCTATCCTATTTCCTCTTGAATAACCACTCGCATCCGATTGCTTTTCGGCCCACTAGAAGCTCAACCAGCTCCCATATGTCGTTTTTATGCAATGAGTCCATCTCATCATCCATAGACGCCTTTCACTTTTCTGCATTAGGCTCATCAAGAACCTCCTGAATAATTGACGGGTCCCCCTCCTCTGTAATGAGGGCATATGTGATATTAGATTCGTCTCTGGATCTTGCCGGTAACTTATGATCACTCGTTAGGTTCCTTCTCACTGGTGGCTGCTCCACCTGATCATGTACATTTGTCCGCGCATCTATCTCTACCCGAGTGTCATCTATGTCAATTTGGACGTGTACGATCAACCTTTCTGATTCTTCTTGCTCATCTTGATCATTCTTATAGACTAAGAAGTTTTCATTGAATCTAACGTCACGACATGTGATGACCTTGCGTGTGACCTTATCGAATAACCTATAACTTTTTACACCAATATCATAGACAACAAAGATTTACTTTTTGGATTTATGATCTAGCTTGTCTCTCTCAACTGATGGTATATGAGAGTAAGTCTCACAACCAAATATGCGTAAATATGAGTAGTCTAGCTTATAACAACTCCATACTTCCTCTAGAATTTTACATTCAATTGCCATAGACGGGGATCGGTTTACCAAGTAGCAAGTCGTGTTAACGACCTCAATCTATAAGTTATTGCCCAACGAAGCATTATTTAACATGCATTGGGCCCTCTCCAAGAGAGTCCAATTCATTCATTCAGCCACACTGTTTTGTTCGGGTGTGTGACGCACTGTGTTGTGCCTAATGATCCCTTCATTTTTATAATATTCATTAAACTCAGTGGAAGTGAATTCTCTACCATCAACCTTTATTTTTTGCCTTGATTGTTTTTCCACCATTGCCTTCCATTGTTTGAATATGGTGAAAACTTTAGATTTACGTTTCATGAAGTAAACCCAAACTTTTCCAGAGTAATCGTCAGTGAATGAAACAAACCATGACGACCTCCTATGGAAACCTTTGGCGGTGACCCCCATACGTCAGAGTACATATAATCAAGCACTCTCTTACAGTTATGTTTTTCAGGTTTAAATGATAATTTAGATTATTTACCATATATATAATGCTCTCATATATATAAATCAGAATTCTTAAAAGTTAGAATCAAACAACGATGAAATAGTACCTTCATGCCCGCTCACTTATGTGGCCCAAACAAGCATGCCACATATGTATAAATGTGGAATATGCAACAACTGTTATCACTCCACCTGCTGAAGTGTTCCAATCAACCTGTAAAGGTTTCTGTACCTTTACACTCTCATAACCACGAGTGACCCTTTTGAAACTTTAAGGACACCATCAATACCAGTGAACTTGCACCCTACAGCCGCAAGTGCACCAAGAAAAATTAGACTTTTCTTCATATCAGGAACGTGCCTGACATTAGTCAAGGTACGCTCCATCCCATCAAACATCTTAATGTTCACCGTACCAATAGCCACAACATTACAGGCACTGTCATTGCCCATAAGACCTGTCCACCATCGCATTCCTTGTAACTTGCGAACCAACTCTGATGAAGAGTCATGTGATATGATGTTCCTATGTCAATAATCCACTCATTTCTAAGATTGTCATATAAGTGTCCGACCATAGACACGGACAGAACATCACCTCCACTTATTTCTTCATTAGATGTGACAACATTGACCTCCTTGGAAGAAATCTCTAAGTTTTCTTTCTTCACTTTAGGATTTGTATAATCCTTATTCATGTGTCCATATTCATCCCACCGTTCCAGTATTTTAATTTCCATTGCCCTTGCCCTTGGATTTGGATCTAGGTCTTGAAGATCCGGTACCTCGCTTAGTATTTTTTCCCCTTGTAAACAGTGCATCAGAAGATGACCTTAAACCACCGTTCATCTTTCTCATGACCTTCCCTTGAAGGGTTGAGATAATGGTGTCCACACTTAAGGTTTTACTTCTGGTGCACAATGAGTCCTTGAATGACTTCGACGATAGCGGTAGAGTATTCAACAATATACATGTCTGATCTTCATATTTGATCACTTCCTCCATGTCCAGCAATTTGCAAATCAGCTTATTAAAATTATTGATGTGGTCCTCCACATCTCCAACCTCTGCCAATCTGAATATGAACAATTGTAGCTTTAAGTGTAGGCGATTCTCAGTGGATTTTTTAGCATAAATATCCTCTAACTTCGCCCATAAACCAACTGCAGTTTTCTCTATCAAAACATTATAGAGGACCTTATTCATGAGACATAAACAGATCGAAGATAAGGCTTTCTTATCAAGAGTATTCCATTTATCATCAGTCATAGTAGATTTTCTCTCCTCAAGAGCACC
This sequence comes from Magnolia changhungtana, assembly GCA_030180095.1. NCBI lineage: Eukaryota > Viridiplantae > Streptophyta > Magnoliopsida > Magnoliales > Magnoliaceae > Magnolia > Magnolia changhungtana. Next base: position 1,756,271 of record JASAUF010000165.1, on the reverse strand, counting down.
ATCCTCACCTTGCTTGGTTAAGGAACCGATCATCTTAATCTTACATAACTCAAAGTTATTTTTTCTTGAGTACTTCTCAATATCATACCTAGTGCTTCCTATTGATGTTAATCGTGCTTCCTATTGATGTTAATCCTACATATTCAAATCTGTGTCCCAATGATTGCTTTGATACCACTTATTGAGGATTGTGCTGCGTAATCACATAGAGATGGATCTAGGATTGCAATCCAAGAGCACCAAGCGAACACAAAGAGAACACAATAATTTAACGTGGAAAACCCTTTCAGAAAAAAAATTATGGCACAAAGCGACAGAAATCCACTATGAAAGCATAAATTATAAAGAGAAAAGACTTACCCGATTCGAACAACCTCAAATCTCATCCTTTGCTATACCTTTTGAAACCCTAGAGCTATTTTGAAATCCTATGGAATAGTTTAGGAAACCTTGGAATATCTTAGAATGACTCTAGGAGCACCCTAAGAACTCTTATTTATAATTGGGGTACTCTAGCTTTCGCATCGACTTGGAATAATCCGGAAATCGCCTCAAATTTATGCAGTCCGCGCACAATTTGCGTAACCTTCGACTAGTCGAACTAGAGCTCAGGTTAATCGAAGGACACTTCGACTAGTCGAACTTGTCCTTCGACTGGTTGAATTTCTCGGAAGTTCCAAAATAAATTATTGCTGAATTTTCACCTGAACCTTCTCAGGCTTGTCGAATTTCCTCAAGATTTAAGACATCTATTAACAACAAAACATACATAAATCTTAATTAAAAGAGAGAGATTTTTCTGGTTGTATTACAAAATGTACATAAATTTGAATTAGAAGAGGGATTTTTCTGGTTGTATTACAAAATGTACATATATTTGAATTAGAAGAGGGATTTTTCTGATGGTATTTGGGAACTTGATAGCGGAGATAGATAATGGTCACGGACAAAGAGAAATTTTGGGCCCTCGTTCTTAGTACCCTATTATATTATGCCTGCCAAGAAAGTTATAGGATAAACATATGATTATTAATTTGCATGTGTTTATCCTATCTGATGAGACAAATCATGAGTTAGTATATGGAGAATTTCCACCATTAGGCATTACTATGAGTCAATATGCCTTTGTCCTACCTACGGGTGTCATCGGGTCGGGTTTGGGCCAGGCTAAGCTATGTCCAAGCTTGGCCTGTCTTCTTAAACATATACCCAAGCTCGGCCTGGGCATGGGCCAAAATAGTCTAGCCTGAGCTCGGGCTAGGCCCATGATG